>CAAKHD010003149.1:47442-67494 GCA_901007705.1 Fistularia tabacaria | reverse complement strand
CTCTTTCCCTACACGACGCTCTTCCGATCTGGAATATGGTAACTTAAAAGTGTTCTTATATCATTGTAATAAGTAATTTAGGTATTCCTTAAGGGAGAGACACTGTGTCTTTGTGTTTATCATTTCCCGTGAGGCCGATAGAGTAGGTGCATACGTGGAAGAATTGAATTCTATTTATTTATTTGAATTAAAACAGTGATCAACATCTTAGCATTTAAGCCTAAATGTAAACGTGCCAGAGTTAGCATACAAGCTAAATTACATCTGAAACATTTCCTGAAGAGAACACAGAGTAAAAAGATGGCAACGTTACACGTTACAGTCACAAAGGCACACAACGTCCAAGAGAACATGGTGATAATCTACCGGTGGCTGCATGATTGGTTAGTTTTCAACTAGTTTTTTTTAAAGCTTTTTAAAGGTGGAGTAATGTCCACAATTCCATGACTGTGTGCCTCAGATCGACATTACCATCTGTCTGAATTTAGTCCTTGGCCTTTGAACGGTACGCACAGCAGAAGAACCGGCAATCACAAGAACAAGATATATGTTCATCTCAAAATACTGTATGCGCACAAGCGTAAATCCAAAAATGGCCTTCGGTAGAAGGGAACAAGTGGTTCCCAGCAAAGGCCTGTGAGCCTGATGAAGAGGGAGGGTGTGCAAAGGAGTGGTTGCCCACGAAGGAGAAGAAGAAGCCAGGTCATGCCGACCATCTCGCATGATGTCAAGAGGGAGTGACTGAGTGGAAGATAACAACAGCCGTGGCAATAATCATCAACAATAATAAGGATCGGGGTTCTTCTGCAGCATCGCCCACCTGTGTGTGGATGGCAGACAACCCACAGCTGTGTGATTCCTGTATCCTTGCTGACAGAATTAAATTCTATTTGACGAGACTGCACTTGGAAAAGTCGTTCTTCCCTTTTTCACCTGATCATTGAACTCATCAGTGATTTGTCACAGGCTGAATGAGCAGTGAAGGGACGATGATACCTTCAGGAGTGTATTGACACGCTGCACAAACTGTCAGCACTGTATTGACACCGTGTTGGTCACTCAATGGTGACTGACCCCTGCAGTAGTTCTAAAACCACTGCAGGTAAACAAAATGAAAAGAAGATGGAAAAGCCTACATGCTGCAAGCCCAACATTAGCCAGTGAAATATTTAATTGCCAGTCCTTTACTTAAAATATCTCATCATTGTATCTTTTAATTTGATCAATCTGTTCGCTGAGTCAAGTTGTTCATGAGAGGAGTTTAAAGTTTGCTTCACATCTTGTTTGTGTAAATGCAAAATGAGTTGGTATGTAAAATATTGCAAAATTGTCTGTAATAAAATTCAGTTAACATTTTTAACATAGATATGGATGGAATTTTCTTAACTTTAGTGTTAAATCATACGAAATAAAAAAAGACTGAAAATTGATTCACTTTTGCATTTTTATTGAGGAACCAAAGTTTTTGTAGTGTCTTTGCTCCAAGGCGAGATCTCCTCTTAGACACCAGTTGCCCTGCCTTGGAAAGAAACTCTTTCACAAGGTACAGATGAAGATGCTGAGCAGAAATATTTAAGTGGGAGTTGATGAAGATGTGGATGTGTCGTCTGGTTATTTTTCCAATATTGTAACGGGACTTGTGTTCTGGGTGTGTTGCTTTCAGCCAGGTAGCTTTGGACTTCAATCATGGAATCTGAAGCTGTAGTATTTGAGGTCATCTTGTTCTCCTCAACCTCCATATCAAAAGGTTTCCAAGGTTTGTGCCCTCACAAATATTTCAGAAATAAGTCTTTGTTAATCGTCAGTTTATGATCACATGACAAACTGCCACAGAAATATACAAATAAACACAAAGAAATGGGTTTTTATACCCGAACTGGGCTGTGATCCATGAGAAGAGCTGGGCTCTTCTTCTGCTGGGTCAGGCCCACGGCTCCTCATTTCAGCAGCACACTCCGACTTCAGTCTCTGGACGGCTTCGGTTGCTATTAGCGGACGAACAAAGCCAAGTGTTTCAAACCTGGGGTCCAGCGGTGTTGCCAGTGTCATCACACTGAGCGATTCCATGTTGCAGACAGACTCAGTTAGCCGCTTTCCCAGATTTTCAGCCAGCTGTTGGCCAGCTGTTTTCGTCACTGTTGAGGCTTGATGTTGAAGCTCAGTGCGGATCATTTTCATCAATGGAATAACCTTTGACCCTGAGACTCTTGTGGCATGGTAAAAAGGAGCGAGCACCCTGAGCATCTCTTCAATGATTTCAAATTCTTCAGGAGTCGGTGGAGCGATCTCAGTTTTTAATGAGGCCAGCGACACCCAGACTGGCACCTTCTGCTCAGCCATTCTTTCCAGCATGTGGTTGGTGCTGTTCCATCGTGTCGGCACCGCATTTATCAATTCATGGAATGGTATTCCAAGCTGTTGCTGCATGAGAGTGAGCTTTTCTTTGGCCGTGGTGCTTGATTGAAAGTACGTCACAATTTGCCGTGTTTTGTTGCGTATTTCTGTTAGTGTTGTGATTTGATCACATGATTTTCTCACAATGGAATTTATGGAATAGGCAACACAAATGGTTTGCCGTATTTGCAGCATTCGAGCGCCTGAAGTCTTGTTTGCTGCTGCATCAGTGACAAGATGCCCCACTCCTCCATGAGGCTCCTTCTAACCTGGGCCATGTTTTCTGCTGTGTGTTTCTGAGGAAAATGCTGCACAAACGGAGTTCACGGCTTTCTTTGTCCACATAGTGGCAAGTAACAGAAAGATATACCTCCATATTAATGGACGTCCACATATCAGTCGTTAAACTAAACCTTTTTTGCTTTCTCCTTTTCTTCCTCACATTTCTGGCTCACCAAGTCCTCGATGGCCTAAAAACAACCATACAAATACTGTGATATCAATATCATATCTGTATCTATATCGTGACGGTACTCATTAATCAATTAAACCATACATTTCTTAAACATACCTTCCTGGTTGGTCGAACATATGAGGGTGCAATCAGCTCCAGGAGCTCCGTGAATCCCTTATTTTCAACAATAGTGAGTGGCAGACGTTCTTTGACGATCATGTCGACCACAGCCTCATCCACTGCTTGCTTGTTAGGAACTGCAAGCCAAAAGGAGATATTTTGTTAAAGGCTTATGGAAGGACTGTCATTTTTACAAACAATATTACAGAGTCACATGAAGCCTTTTGTGTGAAATAAACTATTTTTCAAAATCCTAATTCTTTGAGAGAATTTCAATATACCTGGGGTGGTCACACGAGCATCTGCCCATTCTTCATTGCCATGCTTTGCTCTGTAACGCCTCAGCATTGATGAAGTGCTCCCATTGATGGAAGATAGTTCCGTGGGGCAGAGCCGACACGTCACCTACGATAAAAGAAAAAGTCAATCTATCTGAAAACAATTCAACCATCTTACCAGAAAAGAGTCCAAACATATTTCATTGAAAAACTTACAGTAAACAATGCCCAAAATTTACCTTATTTGGTGTCAGAAGGTCAAAATTATTCCAGACCGGGGAGAACTTCTTGAAGTGTTCCATTCCAGTGGAACAAGGTGGTGGCAAGCAAAAAAAAAAACAACCAAAACTGCATCCAACAGACTGATAGTGCACTACGGCCAACCTCCGGATGGATAAACAAATCGATATAATGGCTCACAAGTAAAAGGGAAAGCAGCCTGCAAGCTGCCAAAAAAATAGAAAAATTCTAAATTCTATAACTGATTCCTGTTCTGTGAAGAATGACTTTGTTATGTGTTATGTTGTCAGAGTTAAAGTGTCCTCAACATCCTGTTCCTTTTCCTTGAAAAGATGTCTCTCTCTATTCTACTTTGTGCAGTTTAGAAGTACATGCTCTACAGTTTCTGATACATTGCATTCCTCACAAAGCCCAGTATTATATTTCCCCCAAATCTTCGCGGTTTTTCCGCAACATGTCGATACATTTTGTTTCCTTACATACACAGTTTGGCATTTTTCACTGTCACGCAAATACAAGAAAAATGAGAGGGCTTTTTTTGGGGGGGGATTCATCCATTATTCACTCACAACACATCTATTTGACGACAAGGATAAGTATGATGCGGGAGACAGCTTGCTTTAGCAAATACTGTTTTTTCTGCTTTTGGTGGGAGAACAGGATTAATAAACTTACGGTCAAACATGGTAACCATCGGCGCATTATCTGAGATTAATGCAAAGACTCAGAAGAGGGGAGAATACTGAGAAATTCTCAAGCTGCTTCTTGCAGCTGGTGAAATGACTGAAATGCGGCTGCGCATCATTTCAGTCATTTCACCAGCCGTCACATCTCAGCCCAGGAAAGCCCAAGGATAAAATCTACCAGGAACTGCTAAGTCTGCCAACAAAGACTTAGCAGAGTTACAAGTTTGATTTCAGACATCTTCAGCCCATGTTAATTTGAAAATGTAGCAATGCCAAGAAGTCTCGAGCAAACCTGCAACTATTGAGCCGCGTCACACAAAATGTGAAGAGGTTGAATAAGTGTGTGTAAACATGAGTAAGTGTTGAGAGGAGGCGAAACCCCAGCTGCACCAGAAGTCTTCCGACCCGGGTCTGTTCCTTACGGCAGGATAGCAAAAATTGAGAAGAAAAAAAAATTGAGAAAAGCAAAGATGACATCAATGACAATGCGATTGTTGATAATTTAAGACAAGTCATATAAAGGAGATATGTGCAATCATTTTCCCAGTAATGGAATACAGTTATTTTTCCACTTAAAGGTGAAAGATATGTTATCCTGAAGCTGCACTCGAGTTCAACACGAGATGCGTGTGTCAAGCCGTTCTCTAGAACACGACACGGAGGTATCATTTCTAAAATTGTTTTAAAATCAAGCGCCGTTTGAAACTTCGAAACGCCGCGGTCGATACCTTGCCGTGTGACCTGGTGCTGTTTAGCGTGCAAGCTAATGCAGCAAAAAGACACAACTCTTACTCAGATATTTGGTTACGGTTTCTGTTCAGACAATGAGCCCATAACTTGAACATTTTGTCCTGTAAACCAGGGCCAAAACGGTATCATTCAAAACTATATGATAGTAAACATAACTTGAGAAATTCCCCTAAATTGAAGACATATGCACGGTCATACGCATGTAGCTTTATGAATTGAAACATTTGTCTTTCTAAAGAACTATGTTCATTTTTATTTCATAAATAATGAATGGTAATGGTTGAATTGGATAAATTGGGCTAGCCAGCTTGCCACAAGTGAATGTCCCAGACATGTAATGTTTTTTGTTTCCCAATTACTATACAATGCATGATTAAATCAATACTTTACAAAAAAAGAATGTAAGTGTTAATGTTTCTTCAGTGTTGAGCCAAGAAGTGAAGGCCGGTGACAAACTAAACAAAAAAATAATTTACTCACTCATTCATCCATTCATTATCGCCTGTCGCCAGTAAGAAGGGTTAGATGTATGAAAAGCGAGTGCATGACATCACATCAGTACAGTGTATGTTATGAATGTTCTATTTACAAGGATTGAACCGGAAGGAACTAATGTTCACGGATGAAGTTTAAATGTTCAGTCTCGTCGTTCTCTTCGGGTTCGTTGCATCTCGTGACGGCAACTTTAGCGGCGCACGCTGCCTTTCTGGTGAAAGGACGACCGTGACCGGCCTGACTTAGCAGTGGCCTGCTGCCGGGAATGCCGCCCGTGCTCTGGGCTGTCACACCCTCTTGTC
The DNA here is from genome assembly GCA_901007705.1 of Fistularia tabacaria. Taxonomy (NCBI): domain Eukaryota; kingdom Metazoa; phylum Chordata; class Actinopteri; order Syngnathiformes; family Fistulariidae; genus Fistularia; species Fistularia tabacaria. The sequence continues at coordinate 61,775 of CAAKHD010003149.1, read as the reverse complement.
TTCTGGCTGCCGCCGTGGGATCTGGCTTGTACAGTTTCCAAGATGCCACCAGAGGATCTCCGATGTCCACCTCTTTGCTCTCTGTGAGGCGCTGCCGACTCCTGGTGTGAGTATAGTTTAGCTCCACCTTGATGATCAGCGAGTCCTTGCAAAAGGCAAACGGAAACCTCCTTCGGTTATTTGGCCAACACTGGCGATGACCGCGCTCGAAAGTAACCCTGTCATGGAAATCGTGCGGTAAAGCCCCCGCCGGTGCATACCTTCAGCTTTTGAAGACCACAAAGCCGCAGACTGCAGTCTGGATTTTCAGATTTCTCAAACAGCATGTCGAGCTCCTCAAGCCTCCCAGGGCCAGAAAATATGTCGCTCATGGGCTAAGAAATCAGAAACACGACGACAGGTTTTGTCAGTGCGATCCTTCTTCTCTGCAAAATTAAAATGTTTATCTGTGCGGTGAACAAAATCTCAGCTCTAATTAAATGTTCCGCAAGATGATCACTAGATGTCAGTCTGGTGCAAGGAAGCCTGAACGTCTCGTAGTGGAAGTGGAGAGCTCACAGGACAACTACTTCCTGTTTTGTCTCCCATGGTGTGAAACAGGAAGTCTATATATGGGCAACAGTTCCTCAGCAATGTGGGTGAATGGTCAACTCTGTGGGCTAACGGAAACTTACAGCGTCATTGGAAAGTAACAGGGAATTTATGATTAAAGATAAAGCATAACCCAGCAATTTTTTACAAAATGAACCCCGGGGAAGTTATTTTATCAGAAAAGACCTTGCAATTTTTTTTTAACTTATCCAAACTTGCTGCGGTTGGTCTGAGAAGAGTACGAGAAGGTGGAAAGCTTTTTGTTTCTTCGGGTGTGTAGGTGACAATGTGTGTGTGTGTGTGTGTGTGTGTGTGTGTGTGTGTGTGTGTGTGTGTGGGTGTGGGTGGGTGCCGCATAGCTTTAAGGCAGTGGTTCTTAGCCTTGTTGGAGGTATCGAAACCCACCAGTTTCATATACACGTTCCCCGAACCCTTCTTAATACGAAAATTAGAATGTGATTTTTTTTCAAATTCAAAACAGGCATATACAGTGGGCTCCAAAAGTGCAGATTCTTTGTTTATGGGTTAAAAAATATTATTTTCTTTAAAAAACAGGACTCTGAATAAAAATAAATAAATAAATAAATAAAAATCACTACTAAAAAATGTATTAATTCTTTTCAACCCATAAAATATTTGTGGTTCATTTTTTCATGCGCTATCCAGATCTAAATAAAGTTTTTTTGTTTGATTTATTTGGTACTGGGGTTCAAAAAAATGCAGATTTTTTGTTAAATCCCGATATTGTGTAAATATATATATATATATATATATATATATATATATATATATATATATATATATATATATATATATACATTTATTTATTTATTTTTGATTATTGTGAAGTTTTAACTAGTTTTTGTTTTATTTCCCTCTCAAAAACCTTTTTTTGAATAAATTCTTGAAATTAATTTTTCTCCTCTGACAAAAAGAAGTGATGCCTTTGATAAAATATTAAATTGATCTATTATTTCTCATATCATGTCATCACAAATCATGAGTCGGTTGTGTGTCTTGACCTCCGCCGAACCCCTGGGGTTCCATCCAACCCAGGTTAAGAACCACTGCTTTAAGGGGGAAAAAACAAACCAAACGGTATTTACAGGTATGCTCCTGAGTGTGATGGTGCAGTCCTCGGTTGAGGAGCCCGTGGCCTTCACTCTGCCAAAAGCCAGCAAAACATTGGAGTACAGTGCGGAGAAGCTGACTTCCACTTCGACTCCGCAAAGGAATATCAGCTGCCTCTTCTTTGGCAAACCTGAAAAAAAACATTAAGATTAAAATAACATTACTTCTAAACGCGCTGTTTTTTAGTCCAATGTGTTTGGCCCTGATAAATGCCATTCCTAAGTCAGTGATTAACCGCAATAATGGATTTTCGTCCACTGTAAATTTACAAACATCTTCCACGTAGTGCGGAGACTCAGCTTGATTAATCATCTTTTAAAATCATCCCCGTGGCCATGATTCATCTTAAAAGAAGGACATGAGAATGATGAAGCAAAAAAACACGTCCTTCCGTCTAAAAAGAATTCGGGCAAAGCCAAATCAGTTGTTCATTGTTTCGACTTTCTTTTGTGAATGGGCCTAAAAATATCAGATAAAAAAACGTATTGTCTGCATTTGGCTGTCACGTAATGAAGCGTAGAAGGTGTGAAGAAGACAATCGAAACACACAATACGCGACGCGGTGGGTTTCAGCATTAAACAATAAACAAAAGGCGAAAATAAGCATCCTTGGAAACTCACTGTTTGCTTCTCTCCAGCAGCTATCTCTACGGTGAAACTCCCTCGTGTGGCCGATGGTCCAAAGCGGATCCGTGAGGGACCGAGGTTCTTTCATCATGTGTTTGATTTCCATCGCCTGCTTGCCTTTGACCAGGGGATCTCTGCCTAAATCTGTTTGGTGGGAGGAAAACAAGTAAAAAGAGAGATAAATAAGAAAGGCGGGGGGGGGGGGAGACTGATAATGATTTGCATCAACAAACTGCAGCAAAACTAAACAACCACCACTGTTTTTGTATTCGCAGCGTTCGGAATACGGGCTTGCCTGGGTTTTGCAATAACGGGGAGTGGGTTTTAGAAAAATATTCATCTTATTCACTTGGCTGACTTTAAGGAACTAAGGGAAATTTAAGAAAATGAAAAAAAAAAAAAAAAAAGGCCTTCAATGGAATCTTCTTGAGTAGGTGAGATTTGGGGAAATCCCCCTTATAACAACAAACAAACCGAGGGAGGACGGCCAAAAGTTTGACAAGGCTCACGGAACGCGCATTTGTTCGGCAGAAAAGTGTGAAAACAACAATTTGCCAGGAAAAGAATTGGCAAGTCATTTTTTTAAAAGGCACGCAGAACCTCCAGCTAATATGCTAAGAGGCCGCATTCAAGTACCAGAGGCTAATCTTATGACCAAAAACAAAAGGCGTCTGCACTTCAGTGTCCATTGGCAGGCATTAAGAAACACACACAGAGGCGTGTCTAACCAGGCAATGTGTGCAATGGGATTCATGATAAACATGACTTCTTCTTTTCCTTTAGGCTTTTCCCTCTCAGGTGTCGCCACAGCGAATCAACCTCCTCCATCTAACCCTATTCTCTGGATCCTCCTCTCTCACATCAACTACCTTCATCTCCTCTCATGATAAACATGACTGCAAAACGAAAACGAAAGCCACTTTTGACAAAACCCAATTCACGAATCACCACAAATTGGAAAGTGCCAGCATCCGACCGTTACTGTGTTAGAATGCTGGCACAAATCTAAGAAAAAAAAAAAAAAAAAACGACACCAGAAAAAAACCTTTTGACTGTATCAAGTTATATTTAGAGGTCGCCATGTAAATTTTGCCCGGCCGCTTTGAGATACTCGCACTCATGTTGGCCGAAAAAAAAAGCTTTTTTCAGCAAGCTGTTGTTCAGCAGGCCGTGCAGGCGAGCAGGGCCCGCTGTGCGCGTCCAGGTGACTTGTGAGTGAACTTGGGAGTGTGAACTTCTGAGAGCAGAGGCAGGGGGCTGTCCAAGCTGTGGAGCAGCTGTCTTGCACTCCGCTGCTCTCAGGTTTCTTGATGTTCTTATGCCAAGAGTGTGAATTTCCAGAGAATGAGGTCATACGCTAACGGTGCCTTAAAAAGAATGATTTTGCCGTCGACGTGTCAAACAAAAACGCGCTACCGTGATCAAAAAGTAGTCAATCCTGTTCTCGAAAAGTCGCAGCCGATACCCGTACGGTCTGCGGAGATCAACAATCAAAAGTGCTGCCAAAGACTGTAAATCTTGTCTGCAGTTTTCCTTTTACAACTGACCAAAAGAACAAACTGTGCCATCGGGATCTGTTTACCCTGAACCCGCCAGCCTGCCAAACTGATGCATGGCTGGAAGTAATCCCAATCTCCAAACACATACCAAACTCCCAGCACGGTCTGGAAACTTCTCCATTGCTAGAATGATTACGGGGTCAATAAATTAAAGGGTTACAGTTTTGTGAGAGACACCTACCCTCCGACACTCGCTCGAGGACATGTGTGACCTTCTCGGACAGTAGGATGTGTTTGTTCAAGTACTTGGTGAAGATTCCAGTACTTTTCCCTCCGTCTTGGACCTCAAAAGCCTCTGCATCTTCGCACCTGCACGAGTTGAATCAACGGGAGGTCATTTGAAACGGTCGAGACGGTAGCCCGACACAAAAGTGAACACTTGCAGAGGAAAATCCTTGATTGCAAGTGCTAGTCTCTGCATTTGAAATACAACGCGACTTAGTACATACGTGGCATATCCATATACAGTATTCCCTATGGGTTCCAGTGGCCTGATGGCCGATGGGATACGGTCCTGTTTGAACCTTGAGAAAAATCACAGAATAATTAAGGCGTGAACTGAATTCAAAGCAAACTGTGCGACAGTTTACGTTCACAAAAGTGGATTTTACGGTCAAGTCCAGTCAAAGCTACCATTTTCTGCAGGTATCCAGGAGGATGACGCTCAGCGCCGTCTGTCGTTGTTGCATGCTTTGCATCACCCGTTGCACGCACACGCAGTTCTCAGTTCGGTTCGGCTGCGGAGCGTCGATGGCGACCAGGTAATTCCTGCCAGCGTGCTCGTAACCGTGTCCCGCGTAGTAAAAGAGGCCTGCCGGGAAGGACGACGCGCACGATGAGTTGCAGTCGCAAAGCGGTGTGGAGTTTGGGAGTTACAATCATTGCGTTTTGGATCAATGTGACGACGCTGATTTCACAAAGCAATATCCAAAATATTCAAAAATGGGAATCTGAGATAAAGAGATGCTAAAGCAACACTGTTAAAAAGTACAGCAAACTCTAACACCGTAATAAACATCCAAGCAGCAGCACTCATTAAACTTCTGCAAACTTTCCCTCCGCAGCCTCGAATGCAGCCAAATACATCAACATATGGCGTTAGAGCTCAGAAAACACTTGGATATCTAGGTTTACTGTGCAAATGTGTCTCACAAGGATAAAAATCACAAATCATAATGTTTCAAAATTAAATAATGTCTTGTAAAAATTAAAAAAAAAAAAACAATAACATAAAATAAATAGTCAAACTGACCATAAACTCCTCTGTCCAGCAGCTGGATGAACCTGTCGATAGCAGCCTGCATCTCGTTCTTGGTGAGGTCCAGCAGCGAAACCACCCGGAAGCCGAGCTGCTGCAGGAGGTTGGCCAGCTCGTGGACATCCATGATGGGGGCCATTAACGCAGGGTGGTGCGAGTAATTCAGGTTGCCAATGAGAAGGGCGACTTTGTCTGTGGCTGAAACAACGACAAGTTCTATTTATGGCGCGTGAGAGAATTCTCTGTTCTTTTTCGTCCGAAATGCACACGGGTTGAAGACGAGGATTTCCGTCGTACTCTACCTGTGAGCGCTGCGGGAGGCAGGCGAACAGTGTGTGCTGGAAGATGAAAAAAATTTTTTTTTAAAAAGTTGTTTTTTTTCCCTATCAAATGATGCGAGAGCAAAAACATTTCTGATAAAACCACAACTTATATCAACCCAAGAGCAAACGGGACAAACACTGCCAGCACTAGTTTCACTTTACATCACTTTCCTGTGTATCTAGAGCTAAAATTAACAAGTATTTGGATTCTGACAACTTCCTTTTAGGCTTGCAGAAATGGGAAAGTACCTTCAGTGGAATGGAAAAACTCGTAAGCCGCGCACAAAATCGTTAAGATGAAATGAATGTGAAGACCGAGAGTTTTTCATATTAGCGGTCACGTTGGAAGTGGGGGAAATCATGACCGCTTCAATCAGGAAAAGACAGCTTTACAGCAGGCGATTCTCACATGACTTACCGATGTCGATATCGACGGGCATGCTCCATATCTCCTCTCTTACATTGGACACCGAGCACAGGTACGAGCCCGCGTGTTCGTCCGTGGCGGAGTCGATCTACGAGCAGAACAAGAGGCCATGTCCCAACCGCTGATCCCAACGTTGCTTTGAATAACACGTCGACGTGTTAATCGGAGGGCGCGCGGGTCGGGGTGCGAGAACACCCCTCCGTACCTGCAGCGTGTCACCGGTCTGGTCGAACAGGGGTTGCCCTTTTCTATACCACTGGTAGCACGGAGCAGGGTTGCCGACGGCGCAACAGCGAAGCGTGAAGGGCGCGCCATGTTGCACCCTCTGGGGCCTGGGGTTGATCACGATGTGGGGTTCACCCTGCCAGCGCTCCGGCAAACCTGCGGTCCCGACAAAAGAGACAAGAGCTCAATCGCTGGACTCGTCCGCGCACGTGTGGAACAAGAACCCGCGTCCAGGGGCTGTGGCGTGTCCGTACCGGGTACATCGACGTCCAGCACCTTCACTTTCACCCAGTCGCTGAACACCCCTTTGCAAACGTGGTTGTTCACCCGGCACACGTACAGCCTGGTTTTGTTAGCTGTGATGATCAGGTCCGCTTGAGTCCCGCCGCATACCTTCAACCACAACAATTCCAATTCCATTACCATGACATCCACATCATCTCTGCAACGTGTGACTCGCTTGCTAGTCAAAGTCAAAAGTCATGCTGGTCGTTGACAATTTCTCCGCATGTGCTGGACATACAGAGGAATCGAGAAGACGGTTCTCACAATCCCACGGCGACATGAAATCAACAGTAACTGAGTGCAAATTAGCAGTAGATTGAACTGTTAAATTAAACAGTAATTAGTCGTCAGTAAGCCATGAGGTATTGAAGTGTAAAGCGCACGCAGACCGATCTGCAGTGCGAAGCGGCAGTCGTCCAAAACAGAAAAAAAAAGAAGAAATATGTGAAAAAGGAACAGGTGGTAATGTCTCGATACGTTATATACTCAAAAGACGACCGCTGTGTCACTGCTAATACTGAGGGAGAGTGTTCAGGGGCAGATTTTGACACATTTGAACACGTTTCCATACCTCTCTCCGTTGGTTGAAGTCATCGGTGAACCACTGGTAGTGGAGGGTGCCGGTGCCCTCGGCCCTGACACTCAGGGTCACCTCATGGTTTGCAGGCACACACACTGGGACCGGATGGCGCACAATAACAATATCTGCAGACAGACAGAAAGAAATACAGAAACGCTTTTGCAGTTCTCGGCAGTATTTTGAAAAAAAACTCAGTGACAAACCACAAGAAACAAGATACTGTACCTCTGATCATTATTCGACAGAGCCAACTGGGTCCAGTCATCAGTGCATTCTCTTCTTTGTATCGGCAAGTTATTTTGATTTGTCATTAAAAAATTAAAAAAAAAAAAACGAAAAAATAATAAAAACAGCCACTTGGAAGTGAAGTAAACGCATCTTTTCGATTTCTCGAGAAACTACTTCCCAAAGTAGCGAGTGTGCGGGGCGCGTGCGGCCGCAACGAATGAACAAAACAAACCGAGACGCTTCGGACGCAGAAAACAAACAAACAAACAGACACGCAAAAAGTTTAACGTCCCTATTTTTCAATAACGGGCTTTTAACGTCCCGGGTGGGGAAAGGACGCTCGAGAAAAACGGCAAATCACGACGCCGGCGGAACGGCTCCGTCGCGTCGGCGCCGGTTAAAAACAATGTCGGCCTCCCGCACAACCATAAGTTAAAGAGAGTTCACGCTTCCCGTTTCTCGGAATCGGGGGGGTGTGACGCTTTACCGTAACTCCTCTAATAAACGCGCACGGCGACCGCAAAAAGAGCAACCAAAACAAATACCGAACCCGCCGGACGCGAAGCCGAATAAAAAAGGAAAAAACCGCGATCTTCGTTTGCTTTCAGAGTAAACCTGTGCCAGCGTGTGTTGGAGATGCACGAAGCGAGCGAGTTTGATTTTGTTTTCACAACGTGTGGAATTGACAAACGGATAAATACTGACAAACTGGTCAAATTCATCTTCAATTTAAAACAAAGCACATGATGACAAGCCTATTAAAGTGTCCCTAAACTTGAACTAAAGGCACCCTAAGCCCATGAGCAGGTAACATGAATACCCTCTGATTGCAACATAGATCTCTGTCTAATTTATATTGACACTGACGGTCAAATACCTCACCGTGTTTTGACCATGTGTCGCAATGTAAAGTGGAGGGGGGGGTTCTCCCTCGACAGCTCTTGAGCAGAACTCAAGTCACAGATCCTTGATCGTCATCAGCTCCATCACGAGACACACAGGCCGTGTTTTGAAGGTTCCTATCCAGTTCCTTACCTTGTCTCACCAGGAGGGTGACTGCTCTCCCAGCCTATTTAAATGGATCAAAACAAAGAAACTCTACTTTTTGGTCCGTGTGGCCACCCATGATATGGCGGTTATTTAGCGAATTCATGTTTGGTTTCAGTCCTAACCTTACCTTTTTTTTTTGTTTTGTTTTGTTTCTTTTTTAAACTTCTTTGTTAAGTCTTAAGACTAGTTTCGGAAAATCTGATGTGCTCTTGCACCTATTTGTAGGCCTGCTAAAAATAGGGCCCTGCTGGCAACACATGTGCGTCTCTGATAGGCAGGCCCAGAGATTTTCTCACCAGACTCGGACTCCAAAGAAACACTGACGACATCTTGATGGTAAGTCGGTAGATCTACCCGTTTCAAACATGGATAGAGAAATGCTTGAATTGCATGTTCGACCCCTGAGACCAAACGGCGGGTCATAGCTTTGTGTTTGACGACGAACAGCCTTCCACAACCCGATAGCTGAAACTATTTATAACTTGCTCCAATGGAAGTACTTTGCTTGGTCGAAAAGGACAAGCGCTGGCTCTGGACTCTGAGGATTGTACGCAAAACCCAACGAAAACACACGGTTGTCCAGCGAGATGAGCAAAAATCATTTTGTGTTTTGCCTTGTGCTTTTTCTTCTCTCTCTCCAGGGGACTGACCAAGTCAACTCTGAACCGCAGACGTGAGCAAGGAGTACTTTTACACAGCGGGTGGTGCGATTGTCCCTGGATCTTGTTTTCTGAATATCACGAAAAACGAACAATGACTTCAAGGAGGCCGATGACTCGCTCTTTCTCCGGCAACGGGAGGACAAGCAGCTTCAGCGAAGAGGAGGGCGGCTCTTCCAATGGCCGCGCGGAAAGTCGCAATACATACCTTTCTAATGTCAGGCCGGAGAACAGGTAGGCGCTTTCGTCTCAGCACACGTCCATTGTTGTTGACAGTAAGGCAGGTTTTGTTTTTGTGTTTTCCAGACTCATTGCATGGCGGTCGATAAAAAGCATGCGGGTCGGCAGATCAAGATTAAAGATATAAAGAAAAAATAGGCATAAAAACCGTACGTTTGAGTTGAAGTAGCCGGAATGACAGAGACGGCCGATCTCCTTTTTCGCTCACGAGGAGAGCCGATATTATGGTATTTCATGTAGACGGGTTCCATATGAGAAGATCTCAGCTCATCATTAACATCCCTTCATTTGCCTCCTCTCTAAATAGCTATTCAAGGTATTCTCACTACAGGCCAACGAGGTAAACGACGCTTTTGAAACATTCCCCCTAAACTAACATGTTAACCACACCGGTGGGTTTTACTCCAAGAATGAAAACCTACACAGGTTTTAACAGAAATGTCCAGTTGTCCATGTTGCCCCGTGTTGCATCAGTGATCAAAAATGTTATTTCTCAGTTGTCGGATTGATCTTTGTTTTCCTTGACCCCCTCACAAGTCTACATGTCGCCCTTTTTATGCTGTCCTCACTACCAGAAACGTCCATTAACAGCCTCTCCTCGTCATTAAGCAAGTCGTTGGAATGCACTGCACAGTTGTGGAGACGTTGCCTGAGTAAAACCCGTCGTCGTCAGAAAACCGCTGACGCTGGTTAATCTGCCCTTTCCAGGAGCACATTGTGTAGCGTCATGGCTCAGCTGACTGAGGACATACAGCCCTCTTTCGAAACTACGCTGAAATCGAAAGCCGTTTCGGAAAACTGCAACGTGAAATTCACCTGCGTGGTCTCAGGTAGGCGACGCTCACCTCACATCGGAGCTCCTTGAATATTCGATTCTGTTCGTAACGCAAGCATGTGAATGACCTCAAAAGCAAGAAAAAGGCAAACTGAAAACTATAGAGTCAGGTGCCACATTTAAAATGAACGATTCCACAAAAGGTGGTAGAAAACAGAATCACGATAGATTCAACCCCTCTTATTGGCTTGACCGCAAACAACAGCATTTGTCATCGCTTGTCCCGAACTGCATCACGCTCCATGACTTGTACGCCAATGCGTTCAATGAAAAAACATTTCTTCTGAGAAGCCAGTGAGGCTCCGTCCAAAGGAACGTTGTGATCCCGAGACTCGGTGGGTTTTTCACACGACTGAATACCTACGCTGCAGGTTACCCAGCTCCGGAACTGAAGTGGTATAAAGATGATATGGAAATGGACCGCTACTGCGGACTCCCCAAGTATGAAATTCGCCGAAACGGGAAGACTCACACTCTCCACATCTACAAGTATGTAAGAAAAAGACACCTTTCGAGTAGAATTATTTTACTTTTGTCGCACTCGGTGCTTCTTCGTTGTATAAGAGACCGATAACCGGTTCTCCTCGCCTGCAGCTGCACTTTGGACGATGCGGCCATCTACCAGGTCTCGGCCAGCAATAGCAAAGGCATCGTCTCGTGCTCTGGCGTTCTGGAGGTTGGCACCATGAACGAATACCAGATCCACCAGAGGTTCTTCGCCAAGCTCAAGCAGAAGGCGGACAAGAAGAGGAAAGACTCGGAGGTGCAGACCAAGAAGGGGGATCAAGAGAGCGTTCACAAAGAGCAGCCACCGGTCGTCCCCGAACGCCCCCAAAGGAAGCGACCCGTCCCAAAGCCGATCCCCGCGGTCCAAGAGCCCGAGCCCCTGGAGCACTTGGGGGCCGCCGCAGAACCCAACGGGGTCGGCGCTAAACGCAAGGAAAACACGCCCTGTGCGGACGGCGGCCTGGAGAGGGAGGTACCTTCTCCTGAGGAAACCTCGGCCACGAAGAAAATAAAGATGACGAATGATGTCGAAGCTGGAGACAACGGCGGCGGCAGAGGCCACGCGGTGGCCAACGGAGGGGAAAACTGCTATGACGGGGGGATCAGTTTGGCGCAGTTTCTGGCCGAGACCCTGCAGAGCCAGGCCGCGGAGGAAAGACAGAACCCGTCCCCGGCAGAGACCGATTCATCTATCGCGAACACCAGCGGAGAGAACGACACGGAGCAAGAGAGGGAACAAAGGAAGATAGAAGAACAGGAGAAATTCCAAGAGGAAGAGTACAAGAGAGAAAGGGATTTAGCCACAGAGAGGGAGAAAGAAAGAAAAAGGCTGATAGAGGAAGCCCATGAGAGAGAAAAGGAACTCGACAAAGAGAGGGAAAGGGAAAGAGAAAGAGAGAGGCTTTCGAAGACGGTCCACACAGGAGACCAATCCAAACCCAGAAAAGCTCACAAAGATCACGAACACGGCAACATTCAGTCCTCCATCTCTTCGATGCTCCACACGGTCAAAGACTTCTTCTTCGGGAAGAGTAAGAGAGAAAGTCATCATCTCTTTGAGTCCAAGGAGGAGGAGTCTTACCCTCCATCTTATCAGATGCAGCTGGAGCATCATCCAGAGTTGGAGAAACCTCTGACAGACGGCCCGGCATCGCCCGAGACCCGGCCTGCGGGACACGTAGATACAGAACAACGGGGCGAGTCAACGGAGATCTCAGCGCCGCATGAGCCTGAAGATGCTGCTTTACACACAAACTTGCAACCACCTGAGAGCATGGAAGAGCCCGGAGCGCAAAATGTCCAGGCGGCTGATGTTCAGAGCGCCGAGTTATCTGCGGAGGCAGAGGTTATCCGAGCGGGCGGGGAGATGTCACCGTCTGGGCCTCCAGATCTCGCCGAGGTATGTAGAGTGGTCTTGAAGGCTGCGATTTGAGATATGTTAATACACACACACACACACACACACACACACACACACACACACACACCGCTCCGGACCAAATCCCAAAACATATCGTGATTGTCATCGTCCAGATCCCTGCTGGTCCGTAATGTGCTACAATGTAGCTTCGCAGCAAACAAGCAGACACTATGAACCCCATAAAAGCAGATGGTGCTAACTTTATGAGCTTTAGTTCGGCTAATTCCCCGAATTTCCCCTATGGGGATCAATAAAGTATTATCTTATCTAACAAAGCCAAGTTATCCGATTTGTTTGATTCATGATAATTTATTGACAACCGCGTTGGTTCAGCACAATAAGTGATATCATCACGACAAGGCGAACCTTTCTACCTGTTGATGATCACTCCTCGTGCTTCCAGGTAGTCATAGGAATTATGGAGTTGCAGTAAGTTTTCCAGTCTCCCTACCGGACGGCGGCATTAATATGTGGCCGGAACGGTTTGCCGTTTCTTCATCTCCGCCGTTTCCGTTTCGATCGTCGCCTTAAAATGCATATTTTCATTGAGATGTTTCAGAAGACCCGAGTGGGAGTATCAAAAACTCCTCCTCTGAGGTTGAAAGGACATTTATCTTGTGTGTCGAGAGGAAGCAAGCGGAAAAAAAAAACAAGAAGTGGTTAGGATTAATTAAAAATGTGAGTATGTTTACAGTGACATCAGTAGCAAGTTAGCCACGTAAGCCTTGGTTTTACTGCACTCATATCAGCCACACAAGACAGTTGGAGAAATGAGGAACCATAAAACCAGGGTCGATTTGCTCAGTGTGTGTGTGCGTGCGTGCGTGCGTGCGGGCGGGGGCGGGGGCGGGGGAAATGTTGTGTGTCTTTTACGCGGATTGTAAAACTGGATGAGCAGTCACACAATCGCGGGTCCCGGGCCATGACGAAACCCGCATTCCCGCGGTGTTATTTCACAATCCCGAGAGGGCTTTGTGTTACAGAGGGCCGTGTTCTGCGTGGAGCTCCGTCCACGGCGGGTCCCGGCATGAAAGGGAGGCGGGGGCGGGTGGCGGTGGGGTGTCTCGTCGCATTAGACGCATTCCCCAGCGCCCCCTGCTCCCCGCCCTGCCCCCGCTACCCTCATCACTTAAAATAAACCCTCGTCGTGAGAGAGGACAAGGAGAGGGGAAGGCAGTACTTCTCTTATCAGTGAGCAGAAAAGAGAACTGGACCTGTGCCCGACCTCGCGGAGGAGGGCGAACTCCAACTGTCAGCGTATTCTGGGTTTTCATCCTTTCGGCGAATTGGGGGGCCAGACGCGGATCCGCTCTGTCGCTGACACGACGGGGGGGTCAAAGGTCATTCTCTGAATACCGACGCCGTTGCTGCCGCGGATTCCGACGCGACGCGGCGGAGACGTTACTTGCATCCCGTTGTGTGTTGAGACTTGTGGCGAGAGGAGGAACTGGCAGCCACTCTAATCTCTGCCCCTCCCTGCATTAATGTCATGGAAGTGGAACTACTGGGTTTCATGGATGAGTAATCAGAGGAAGTCCAGCTATTTAACTGAACGATGTTTTCTCACAGGTCCGAGACGTCGCTCCTCTATTTACCCCCTGGTGGTTTAGCGATGCGTGCAGTTTGTGTTTTTTGGAATGAACGCGACGCCAGTTCCTTTTCACAACTTCATTTTTTTCTTTTCAGTCAAGCCGAACGTGTCGGTGCTAGGCAGCGTGCAGATTAAGCTAGTGTGCGGCATGGCTGGAGAGCATGTGCACATTAAACAGGCGAGCGGAAAGAACCCGCCGCACTAAACCGCTGTCCCGAAACAGGAGCCTCGGCTGTCGGCAAAGTCGGTGTTCGGGAGGAAAAGGATCTGCGTATTCAGGTCGAGCTCATAAACCACTCTGACAAGTCCCTTCATGAGAGATTTGGATGTAAAACCGAAATATTTAGACTCAGCAGTTCTATCATCCCCGGCCCGCGACCTCAGGTTTCATCACAGTCTCATCCAGGGCGGCCAGATCTTTGACACTTCCTTCTGTCTTCAACAAAGTTGGCCAGAGCTGATTCATTACTTGGTCATTTTCGGTCAACGGGAAACCAGAAATATTCTCGAGAACGAGAACTATCGCCGTCAATTTGAAATTGAAGTATCAGCATCTGCAAAAGGGCTCCTCGCTTTTTGCGACGTCTGTTGTTAATCCGTTCGAAACTCTCGACCTCCTGTATTTTCTCACCAGACAAAATATTGATCCGAATGTGTGTGTGTGTGTGTGTGTGTGTGTGTGTGTGTGTGTGTGTGGTGGGGGTGGGGGGTCTGGAATCACGGTGCGCTCAGGTGCCGGCGCCGTTGCTCGGGGGAACCGCTTTCACTGCCCCAGCCTGCACCGTCGTCGTGCAGGG
>CAAKHD010003149.1:23927-47422 GCA_901007705.1 Fistularia tabacaria | reverse complement strand
TGTGTGTGTGTGTGTGTGTGTGTGTGTGTGTGTGTGTGTGTGTGTGTGTCGGAGGGGGGGGTTAATCATTGATGCAAAACGGTCCGTTTCTGCTGATTTATCATTCACTCGCTGCCCCGGGAGCTGTTTGTGCAAGAGCGCTCGCCTGGGGAATCCCCCCCCCCCGCCGACCTCAATTCAAGCCAAGAAGCAGAAACACAAGCATTTTTCCAATACAGTATGTATATCTGCACCACTGCTTGCTCACTTTCAGCAAGATTACTCATTTTGTGGTTCACGGCTTGTACAAAAAGAGGAATATAACACTGATATGAACGCAGGTCTTTTTTTTTTTTTTTTTACACATTTTCCTACAACCCAAGTGAAGAGTTCAAGCACATTTTATGACAACCGCTCGATGACACGCGATCGTGTCGCTCCCCCAAAACAACCGTTGAACATTCGGTCGATACGCTACAGGACGACAATGCGACGACCGCGTCAGAGTCGCGATTAAACTTTGCGGACGGGGGCCCGACTCCGCCGCCCGCGCACTCTTGATCCCGCCTGCTCGGGAGGTGATTTATGGGAGCGAAAGCGTCCCGTCATCACGCTTATTTAAAAACGTCACCGGAGCGGGATTTGCGTTGAGTATCTTTATGGAAAAACATGTGAGCAAATGATATTGAACTGTAAAATAGAGACGGCTGTTTTCGAAATACAGCATCAGCTATGATTAGGCGGGGGAAATTGACGGTGTGTATATTTTCCCCACCCAGGGCGAAGAGCGGGATTTTCAGATTGAGTCTGGTGTCAGACGACACCATCAAGATCCAGGTTGTCCTGTCGTTCCGCCGCCGCCTACCCTTCACGCGGTGAGTGCTCGGTATCAGCCCGGGGAAGACTTGTCAGTTTTGCCACGGAGTCGAGCTGCGAACGAAGAGGCGTGCCCTCCTACATCCATCCTCACGCGTTTGAGAGATAGCCGGGATCCCCCCGACGGCATTATCGTACAAACAGACAGCCCTGACCTTTGTGAAACACCCACTGGACAAGGAGTGGAAACGAGAGCTGACGAGATGGTCAGAGACGATAAACGTCACGAAGAGGACCACTTTTCAAACGAGCCCTGGGCGGAGGAAAAACCTGAAGTGAAATCAAACAAACGGCAGTTGTCAGGTGGAAACACGTGCGAGGCGACAGAAATAACACGGGGTTCGCGGGAAGAGAGAAACGATACGAGGGGATCTAAAACGACAGATCTGACGCCTCCGGCCGCCGCCGACACGCACGGTTCAGAGAACGTTCAAGGGAGAAGAGAGGCCGAGCACACCCTGAAACCGGCGACACAGGAAGCGAACGCAGGGCTTCCAGCCGCCGCAGCCTGCGAGGGGAGTGACGTGGAAACACAAAGTGAGCGCCCACAAAGCGGAGAAGTACGCAAAGAGAGCGAAGCGCAGACCCCGGCCTCGGAACTCGGAGGCGGCGAGGAGAAAAGCCAGCTCAGAGACGTTGCGGCGTTCGCTTGGGAGAGCGGTCGGGAAGAACCGGTCGGGGATGAGATCCTGGGAACCGAGGCCCCGCAGCAGAGGGAAAGGGCGGACACCGAGATGGGAGGAGAGGGAAAAACCGCAGTGGGCACGGAGGAGCCGGGGGAAGCCGCCACCCCTGCGGGGGCACAAAACGAGGAAAGTCACCTAGATGCCCCCGTGGTGCGCTGGCCCTCAGAGAAGGTTCCGCAAATCGAAATATCCCCGTGTCCCGCGGACACACCGGAGTTGGAAACAGCGGCGCCGGATTTGAGTCCGGAAGGTTTCGCGCCGGCGAAAACCGAAATGGCGACACCCGAAACCAAAGAGTTCACCCTGCCGCTGACCATTCTGGCCCTCGACAGCAGGGAAGCACAGACGAATTTTTTACAAAAACACGACGCGACAGAAGTAACTTCGGAAGAACGGAGGACTTGTGAATCTTTAGCTTCGCCACTCATCCAGAAGGGCATGCAGGAGGACTGTGACCTTTCACCAACATGTAGAGCTATTGCGCAATTTGACGACAAAACACAGAAGATTGCACCGACAGCGCAGACACGCACAGAGACAGAATCTGCATTGATACCAGTCATAAACATTTCGTGTACAGATGACTGGGAGGGGAACGTAAACGCGCTGGTTTCGGGTCATCCGGAGGTTTCAGAAAGTGCGGCGGCGCCCTCGTTTGTGGTGCCACCTATATCCGTCACTTGTCATGAGAGCTGTCGTGATCTCGGCCCGCCGACGGAACCTGAGTGGGCGGACGAGGAAACATCTCCGGAACACCTCGGCCCAGATGATGTTAAAAACCAAAAGAAAGAAAGTGAGGTAACGCAGGGTACTTCGGCGGTGCCGCTCGAAGGCCCGGCGCAAAAGGACGGCGACAGCGCGCCATCGCTCGGCAAACTAAAAGAAGACGGTACCGTCGGCGAGGCGTTGAAATCGAAGCCCCCGAAAGACGGCAAGGCAGAGAATGGTGTGACAGTTGAGGACCTCCTGAGGAACAGGGCCCCCGTGGAGAGACTTGCCTTCAAACCCCCGGCACATCCATCTCTAAGTCCGGCCAGTCTGCGCAAATTTACGTCTAAGCCGACACCCGACTCGGACAACGACGCCTCCACAGCCGTCCCGGCGATCACCGTCGACGACCGCCAGACCGACAAGGCGGAGGAAGATCTAAGTGGCGGATCCACGCCCACGTCCTCCCTGTCCTGCGAGAGCAGCCCTCGGCTGAAACGGAGGGATAGCCTGTCGCTCATTCGCTCCGCCACGCCCGAGGAGCTGGCCTCCGGCGCCCGCCGCAAGATCTTCATCCCCAAAAGCAAAGAGGATGGCGACGGGGTGGCGGGTGCGGCCGAAGCGCCAATCAAGAAGGACGCCCCCTACATGTCGCCCGGCCAGGCTCGGAGGGCGGCGCTGCTGCAGGCCCCGCTGGGGCAGAACACCCCGCCGATGGAGAGGCGCTCTCCGCTGCTGAGCCGCAGAAAGGCCACGCTGGAGGTGCCGAAAGCGGTGGAGGAGACTCCCGCCGAGGAGCCCGCCAGCGCCGGGCGGGAGGAGAAACCCCTGGAGAAGAAGAAGCTGGATCCGCTGAAAGGTGAGTTGGTTTCGCGAATCTTCTTTCACCATGTCGGAATGAGATGTCCTGCCACAGTCCAAAAACATTCGGGAGGTTCATCGGAGACCATAAATTGACCAGACGTGTGAATGGGGGAGTGAATGGTTACATGTCGTTGTATGACCTGTGACTGAGTGAACGCTGGAATGTCTGAGTTCCGAGTCAATGAGAGAGTGGCTATTTATTTGATTTAATTGATTTATCATTTGACAGGGACAGTACAATTGGACATCCATCCACCCACAGGTAGCATCGGGCTTTTAGCCCCCATCAGCAGCCCCCATCCCTGGCGAGGCTTTTAAAGATAGTTCATGAAGTTAAGAAACAGTTCAGAAAGTTCAGAAAAGGATACATACATAGAGAAGGAAACAGATATAAGACAGATATAGATAAATACAGATATACAGATACAGTACAGATATAAGAAAAAATACATTAAAAATAATTGGCCTCATTTGTCCTTACAAAACATCCAGTTTTACTGTTCACACATCTGATTTTCCTGAAGCCACTTTTTCAGTTTGGTGGAGAAAGGTCTGATGTCCGACTTCGGCAAAGAGTTCCACAGATGTGAGGCCTTCGCCGAGAACGCAGACGGCCCCACAGTCGCATGGCTGTACCTCTGTATTTCCTGACACATTCCATCAGGGGCTGATCCATGGAGACACTTAAAAGTAGCTTTTAAAAAGGAGAAATGTATGAATTGATGAGAACTCATCATGTTATATTTTGGGGTAATATGGCAGTGATGATGCTTCGTTGGTTTTCAGTCGTGTTTGTTTACATCATGACAACAGAGGCTTCACGACAGAGTTTGGGGCCTGTCGTCGGACGATGGCGCAATAAGACATCGGGGATAAAATCGTAGCATGCATGTAAACTCGAGCAGCTTGAACAGATAAACAGGGTCCAATCAGCCTGAAACGACTTACATTCTACGACACGTCCATATGATGTGAGAGTGAGAGGGCCTGTGATCAACGGGCGACCGGTCCAGGGCTTCTGGCCCAGTGACATCTAGGAGAGCAGAGGCACTGAGAGCAGGATAAGCAGGGACTTCATTAGATTTCTTGGGATCACAGATGGTATGAGAAATCACTGCAGGAAGTGTGTCAAGTCTATGAAGCAACATCTGTTCCAGGGCGTTTCAGTGAAAGTCCCGCACTTTTGAACATATGGATTTATATTTACGCGCAGCGCCTGCTGTGTCCTGTGCCGACAGCCCCGCAGGTCATCCGCAAAATCAGGGGCGAGCCCTTCCCGGACGCCTCCGGACACCTGAAGCTGTGGTGCCAGTTTTTCAACGTGCTGGCCGAGTCCACCGTCAAGTGGTTCCGAGACGACGAGGAGATACTGCACGTGAAGAGATGGTAAATCCTCGTCTCGTCGCTCGACTTCGACACCACTCCCATCGGCGGGGACGCGGATTGCCGGCCCGTCGAAATCAATTTTCAGCTCAAGTGGCATTTAAAGCGGACGGCTATAAATGAGGTGAATTTCAGTGGATAACCAGGATGTATTTGTGCCTTGGAGGGCCCTCTGTCAGTCTGGCATTCTCACTGCAGAGACACCCGGCTCATGTGATGAACCCCGCAGCTGTGACAGCGAAACTGTAACCCGACACAGTTTGTTTTTTTTCTTCCATCCTCGGGAAGCATTAAAAGTTTATATATGTGCTATCGCTCGCTGCGTCAGCGGACTGCCGGCGGCGGTCCTGTGTCACAGCCACATCTTGTGGTTGCGCGCAGACGCTGCATCTTTGGCGAGAGGTCTCAAGATCTCCTTCGTTTTGCTCTGTCCAGTGGCGGCGACGAGAGCCAAGTGGCGCTGGCTGTCGTCCTGGCGTCCAACCGGGACTGCGGCGTTTACGGCTGCACCATCAACAACGAATATGGAAGTGACACCACTGACTTCCTCCTCAGCACGGACAGTAAGATAAGACATTTGAGGGGATAAATAGCGTTGAAAATACAAGTCTTCAAACCTTTTCGTCTGCTTGCGTTTCAGTTCTGTCCGAGATACTGCTCAGAGATGACTTGGAAGGTGAAGGTTTTGCTACAGTGTTTCCAATTGCAAGCGTCAAAAGAGAGATTTCTCCCTTCAATGTCACTTTCTGTTACCCCTCAGTGGGAGAGGAGATAGAGATGACCCCGCTGCTGTTCACCAAAGGCCTGGGAAACTCTGGCACCTGGGGCGACAAGTACTTCGGTCGGATCATGATGGAGGCGGCCCAGGTGGGGGAGGGCTGCGCCCACAAGGCGAGCAGGGTAAAGGTCATTTATGGCCTGAATCCCGTTTTCGAGTCGGGGAGCACTTGCGTCGTCAAGGTTCGAAATCCCATCGCCTACGGAACCAAGCAGGAGACTAACCTCGCAGAGAGAAATCTGGAGATCACCAAGCAAGTGAGTGGCGGTCGGCGGGTCGAGAAAACGCTTGTGCCGACTGTTGAAATGAATTCAATCGTTTGTTTTTGTCAGGAGTGCAAAGTCCAAAACATGATTCGGGAATACTGCAAAATCTTCAACACTGAAGCAAGAGCAATCGAGAACTTTGGCTCTTCCCCGGAGTGAGTACCGCAACTAAAGCACCGTCACTCCGAGAACGGGCTTCAACATACAACTCTGGTTCCCTCATGCTCTTCTCTGTTTCCATTGCCCACAGGGTGATTCCCCAGTATCTGATGTACCGGCCCGCAAACTCCGTGCCTTACGCCACGGCGGAGGCCGACCTGGACGGCGTCTTCCTCAAATATTGCACGATGGATCCCAAAGGCAGGCTGATCACGCGGGCCGTCTCCGAGGTGGAGCAGAAGTGCTGCACCTTCCAACACTGGATCCACCAGTGGACGCACGGCAACTTACTGGTTACTCGGATGGAGGGTAAGCCCGGCTTACGGGACGGCGGAGGAACCGGTCCAAACACTGCGTCTGTGTCTGACAATGATCCCGTGCCAAATTGTTCTTGCAGGTGTTGAAACCAAGATAACGAACATTCGAGTTGTGACCAAGTCAAAAGGGTTTGTATGATCATCTCTGAAAGTCGGCCGTTCTCTCATCGCGTACGTCTTTTAGAAAAGGGTCTCTCCCTCCTTTCAGATACCAAGGCTTAACAGATGCTGGATCTCCAGAAGTGTTCGAACAGTTCCTAACACACCACCAGTGCAACTACTACTGTGGCCTTCTTGGCCTGCGCCCTCTGAAGAACCTGGAGAGTCTGCAGCAGCCCAAGATGAAGGGCTCCAGGAGCCCTTTGCTCAACCGCAAGCTGACCTCGGGCTCCGGCAGCCCGCAGCTGCAGCGTAAAGGACAGAGTCCCCAGATCTCCCGGAGGGCAAACTCTAGCCCTAAGGTGACTAGGAAAGTCCAGGAGACAGAGGACAATAAATCAGGCGCCAAGCTCAAGCCTGCAGAATCTGCTGATGTTCTTGAGATGAGGTAGGAGAATATGTAGGTCTGGTTTTTTTTTTTGTTTTTGTTTTTTTTTTTGTTCAATGTGAAGTAAGATTATATTGCTTTAAATGGTTTGGGATGACTCGTTTCTGTCCGGTTACCGAAACCAGCAAGGACTAAGGGGTGAGATCATACAAATGTGGGTTGGGGTGGACGGACTGTCCCGTAAATCTACTGTGAATAACTGAGAAAGCCATCGCTCGGCTGGTCAGTTAATGTGTGACTGTCGTTAAAGAGGCGCGCGGGTGACAGAAAGACGGATGTATTTTTACGACAACATACAAAGATTTGGGTGAAGGGTTGAAAGCTTTCCTCTTCGCTTAATTGTTTAAGGATGCAAGACCCCGAAAAAACGTCCATCAGCCATTAGAGCCTCATTAATGTCAGAGTTACTGTTCAAACACTCCCCTGAGAGTCTTACAACTGCACAAACAAAGCTATCGTATCGATCACCTGAAAGAAAAAAAAAAGTAATGAAAAGGATCATTTAGAAGTAATCGTCCGAAGAGTTAACCGAGGTAATCACGGCCATCTGCGGCGTATCATGCGTCTTTTGCTCGTAACGACGGTTACGGCTGCTTCTGCGGTAAATCACAGTTGATGCCGACATTTACAGCAACACCTCTAGGACTAACTCTTAATAGAATGCCTATTTGTTTCATGGAGCTCTATCCGGTGGATTTTTATCAGTCGGTGCCGTGGTTTATAGATAAAGCTTTCTTTCTGGCCCTGCCAAAAGCTGATTAATAAGTTGCACGTTGTTATCTGGACCTGACCCATGGGCGCAGGGACAATTGCACAAAGTGTTCAAAATAGCAGATTCAGGAGTGGTGGAACTGGTGTGAGCCTCCCTGTGAAGCTCTCCCCTGTGCAACCTGCACGAGGCGGAGCTGACCAGCGGAGCCTCACGTCTCACCACGTAACCAAATTTGTATTTTTTTTTTTACATATGTGTATGCTTTGAGTCGAACATTATCATTCTCGATGATGTACCAGTCCGTTCAGTGATCTGGTCAATGCTTTGCGCGAAACTTACAAGCATCGGGTGTTGGATTCCAGCGGGAGTCGTTCCCTTTCTCCAGAAACGATGGGAAAATCACGAGGAATTCCCGTCATGGATTCTTGGCTAATGATCAGTGATGTCTCAAATGAGCCCCTGGGCTCCGGCTGTAAAACATTACCCTGCATGAGAATTTGAGTATTAGAAATAAGAAAATAGGCTGACGTACGTACTCTCACCAGGAGGCTGCCATTTTGAGGTGTGGTGTGTACGTGTACATGAAGTCAAAGGAATAAATATTTTAAGAGCCGTGAACTAAGAATAATATATGCGTGTGCGAGGGAATGCGTGAGAGACTGCGTGTCAAAGACGGGTAAATGTGTGTTTTCAATGTGTTCCGTCCTCGGTTTCGTACACCGTGCCGGCGATATTTTTCTAATAAAAGAGAAAAAAACCTTTTTCCATTGTCTCTTTTATTGTCATTTTCTATCGGCGAGTATGACTACGCATGAGTGGCATTACAAAAATCAATCAATAAAGTGTGAGTCCATTTGAATTGAAATATTTACAGTCATCAAACTGCATGCACTTGAATATTTCCTGAGGTATATTTCTATTTTTATGAAGGTCGTGTCTTTTTAAGCCATTTCCCCATAAACACAAGGTAAAATTCGGAATCATTTTACATACAGAGACCCGTTCCCAGCGGTTTCCGTGTGTAACGCAGAACCAACACAACAAGTGCAAAAACTACTGTCAAACTTCTCACTGAAGCTTTTCATAAGACTTAAATTCAGACACTGGTGTGATTTTTAACTATTTACAAAGAATATATAGGACTCGTGCGGTGGCGCAGTGGTTATCGTTCCTGCTTCACAGTGAGGAGGATTTTCTGTTTCGATTCGCACAATTGGAGATTGCGCATTCCCCCCCCTTTTCTCTCCGTCAAGACGACAGGAGGCGCGTGGAGAGATGAGGAGCCAAGCCGGGTAAATAAAGGACGCCGTCGTCTGGTCTACTCACACACCGCCACATTTGACAGGCCGCAACACTGACAGCAATTCGAGAAAAACACGGTCACGTTGGCCACCGCACTCCACGATCCCTCGAATGAGACGGTGCCGTTGTTTATGGTGCTGCAAGAGAAGTCATTTCGGGTATGAGTGCAAACAGCCACGTGGAGACCCAGCTGTCTGCTTTATCAATGACGTCTCCCGCTCGTACTTTACGGCACATCTGTACAGAGGAGGCACACACTCACTTTTGAAAGAGGTCATTGCAGCAGCTTTGTATTGTGGAGTCTGTGGCGTGGAAAGCAGATGCCCGGAAAACCTCCACGCAGTCAAGTTGGGGAACGAAGAGAATCCCTGACAAGCAAAGTCACCGTGACTGGGTAAACCTGTGCTGGCAGGGGACCCGAAAAACGGACTACGACTGGCACCTGAGATTTAAATAGTCAAAAGCTCCTACCGGCGATACAGGCATTGGTAAGAGAAACGCAGGTCGCTGTGATCATAGCTCTCATCACCAGAGCTGAGATGTCAACTCTTCTGGTTGGAGATATAGAGGCTTCGATAAGAGAAAGTGTTCTCAATCAAACTTCTGTCGGTATCTCGGCGCAGGAAAAATAAACCAAAAAAAACGTCAGAATGTTGAAATACTCACACAGGCCTCCGATTACGATACCGAGGGAGCTGAAGTTGGCAAACCCGCAGAGGGCGAAAGTTGTGATGATTTCTGAACGGACCTGCAACCGGAGAAACTCAGACGGGGCGCTGGCAGCGTCGTCAGGGATGAAAAGCGGAAGGCCCTGACCATTTCCGTTTCCGCCGTTTGTTTGGCGAAATCGGTGAAAAAAACGCATGAATACTCACGGAAATCCACTGTCTCTCTCCTTGGATAACCTCATCCAGCCCGTTGAGCCTGTTTTTCTTCAGAATGGATAACTTGTTGTAGGCCACGAACTCGTTGAGGAAAAGCTTTGTGCCGATCAGGTCCGCCACAACAAAACTCTCATCGTAGGGAATTCCCATCATGAACGCCACGGGCATGAACACGTAAGAACAAATCACCTGCGAACATGAAAAGACGTTTGGACGCCACTACACTGTCACATGTCAGTGTAAGTAAATAGACATCCGACATATACATGGCAAATAGCCTAAATACGATATCTTATCTTCGAATCAAACCATCTCACGTACCTGAAATGTAACGGAAGGGTATCCGACCATCCCTCCCAGCCAGCTCAACGCTTGATTTAAAAAGGCGAGGATGGCGAGAAAGGCGATTAAATTTGCTGCGATGTTAGCAACAAGCCCTACCGACGCAGAGGCTCCACTGCTCGCAGCCTCCAGGATGTTCTGTTCATTACTAGAGAGTGTGGAATAGCCATTTAATTCACAAGGGAAAAACGTTGAGGAAAGGCGCTCGAGCGAAAGGGAAGGATATACACACCCGCAAGCCACCTTGACGTTCGCCTCGTTCTTGAAGGGACTCTCTTCTGTCTCTGGGTAGGACAGCTTGGACATAGCAAGCGCACAAGGAGCCGCCATGACGGAGGCCGATATCAAGGAAGACGCGTCGATCTGCAAAGCAGTGCACAGATTCGGCGACGTGCAGGCGGGTCAGCATCACGACTGACGGAGGGCATTGTTCTGAAAGTTTCAAATCTGAAAATGTTCCCACGAAAGATGCAATTTATATTGGCCTAGGGAGTCCCACTGGACTTTATTGGTGCCCAAAGCCTGAAGAATAATAACAATAACACAGAGCTAATCACAGGTCATCAGAATACACGTCAAGGAAGTTAATGGACTAAAGAGAGTATTCAATCACGAACAATAGCCTGAAAAATAAATGATATATTATGAAAACTACCAAAAAAAAACATATTGGCAGAAACAGTTGACAGATTATGACCAGGTGGATGAACATATTACATTTACTAAAGAGAAAAATTTCCTGATCATTTACAGGTCAGAATTTACGACTATAAAACCACCGGCCTCTTGTCTCTGGGCAGTCGAGAAACGTCACACGCTAAGAGGAAATCCATTCATATATTTACACGTCTTTTTTTTCTTTCAACATTAGCACAGCTGTGGTGTGTGATTGCATGTGTTACGTGCCGTGTGAGATCCACTTGGGTGCTCACCCCGAATGAGATGAAAGCGCCCATCACACTGCCGGCAATGGTGGCGAAACCCCCGACCATGACGGCGTGGATCTCAGATTTGGTCATGTCCTCTAAATAGGGTCGAATCAGTAGCGGCGCCTCAGTCTAAGCCACATTTCAAAAGACAAAACGACAACAAGTATGTAAGAAAATACAAAAACATGTCACATCACAATAACAACAACATGAACAACAATCCTAATTATCATTATTAATAATGATAATAATTATAATGGTATTTATCAAGCGCTTGTAGGGTTATTTATCCATGTCACATGTACCAGAGGGCAATCACCGCAGTCATTGGGCAGGAGAGGACCGGTCGCCAGTCAATAAGAGGGCCGAATATGAAGATATCCAATCATTCACGCTCTCCTCCACGTCATGTAAAGACACAAAGCCGTTCACTGCCATTCACACGTCATATTGAGATGTCCGACCATTCACACGTCTGGGCAATTTGGGGTCTCCGGTGAACCAACTGAACGTTTTTGGACTGTGGTAGGAAACCGGAGATCCCAGAGCAAACAGCCCCCTCGTCGGAATCGAGCCATGCCTCCAGTCATGCATTCATGTTTTGGTCCGCTCTGCCTGTAATGCGGAAATTAGTGTCGTCGAGCCCGGTTGCGGTTACCTGCCCAACAAATATGTTGCCTGCCACACTCAGGGTCTCAGTGGGCGAGGTTCCCAGGGTTATCTGCATGAGCCATGAGATCTGCACGGACAAAATAAAAGAGACATTGACCGATTCAGGCGTACGGACTCCGCACGGCGCCCAGTGACCCTGGTTTTACTCACCTTCAGAATGAGCCACTGCATTATTCCCAAAAAGTAAAGCACCGACATCACGCTGCTGAAGAACACAACGATGGGCAACGCCTGGAGACGAAGTCACACGTGAAACACACTCGGCTGTCACCACTCAGATCAGTCGGCCCGGTTGTGTGTGCGTGCGTGCGTGCGTGCGTGCGTGCGTGTGTGTGTGTGTATGTGTGTGTGCGTGCGCGTGTGTTCCATGAGCACATTCACTCACTTGGAAGGCGAAAATATCTGCGATCAGATCCCCGAAAACAAACGACGACCCGCTTTTGGTGTAGTCGAGAAACACCTGAAAATGTGAGACAAAGAAGGAACAGGGGTTTTATCTATTTCCCATGTCTACACATCTCAGCTCCTAATCAACATTGTCATACTAATTGCAGGACTTTTTTATTTCAGGATTTTTTTTTTTTAAAGGAAAAAGAACTAATCAAAAGGCTCCCTTCCATTCAAGTACTCTCTAACTTAAAATCATCTGGAAAAAGAAAGGAGCCAAACTCCACATTGAGAAGTGATCACCGGAACACACGTGTGGCTATGCAGCCTTTGCATGACCCAACGTGGCTCAAAGATAAGAATGTATTATCTTCACAGTTAAAGGATACTTTGCCCTGGAAGATAAGGAAATATGACTTAAACCACAGAGTCATGGAAAAGATTTATGTCATACTCAAAATATGGTTAAAAATTATTATCCATCCTGCTACCTAAACACCCATCACAGGCCGGGACATACATATCAATATGCAAAGATAGGGGTACACGATAGGAAATTGATCACCTGATCCTATTTTTCATAAAGGTCGATAAGTCGATTTAATTTGGGATGTATGCATTTTTTTTTTACAACCACATAATGTCACAAATTTTCCAATCGCGGATCCAACTGAAATAATGAAATGACTTCTTTACAGGACATAATCCAGTTAATTTACTGGTGCAAATAGAGACTCATAAATGAGTCTGATTTGAATCACTATCTATTCTATACATATGTAAAAAAACGACAACATTTTTCGGGGTTCAATACATTTTCTCACCCAACTGAAGGTGTTTTTTCTGTTTTATTAATTTCTTGACAGAAAAATAAGACACCTGCACTTGCTCTCCCAGCCATTTGAACGCTACAAGCCCGGGCTGTGTTCTGATGACAAAAAGGCCGATGCAGAACTGCAATCCGAGACCCCAAAAGACGGGTCTCCATGACACCTAAAAGAGAAACAGTTTTGTAATAAAGAGTTTCTCATTAACGCATCTTTGTTTGTGCAAAGCTGGAGTTCTGCTTAATTGTAAAACCATGGGGGTGCAAGGTCAAGCGAAAGACTCAGCCTGACAGAGCAGAGATAACTTTGGAGATAAAAGACAAGCACATTTCAAAACAGTCTTGAAACAGGAAAATACATCCTGGTGTCAGCGGCCGGGGTTTTGCGCAGAACTCACCTCCGTTCTTTTCGCTGAGAAGATGAACATGAGCAAGATGAACATGCACACACCTCCGAATGAGATGAGCTGCTGGGGACGTTTTCTTGTATCCAGGACGAGCCACAAAATAAGCAGGACCAGTGCAGTGAGGCCGAAAACCCTGAAAAACAATTCAAATCCAACCTCACTCGCAAACAGATTCCACCGCTTCCGGTGCCGTTTCGCACAAATGCCGACACGACGGCTCACCATTTCAGCCATCTCAGGTTCGCCTTGACCAAGCGCACCGCAGGTGTGAAACACCTGCTGATGCTCTTGCCCTTGTACTCCTTCAAAATGTCATACGATTTAGAAACAACGGCCACACAGGTGATGACCACAAGGGCGGTGGCCCGCTGGAAGTCCAACACACACGCTGCAATGAAGAAAGCCACATATCCTGCAGAACGCACGAGAGTATTTGATAAAGACTTCATGTTCATGGTCAGATGATCACAATGTTCTCAGGCCAGTGTTGAGAAGAATGCCGAGTGCCAAACATGTATTGTCCATCAGAAGAATAAAGCTGTACCTGCTCCAAGTATGCCCAGGAAAATGTATTTGAAGGTTTTCGAGTGAGCGCTCACGTACTCTTCTGTGGCGTTAATCGGCTTGGAAACTCGGCTAAAGCACAGTGCAAATCAGATCTTAGTCCCGCCAGCGTGCACACGGTATATTTCGATGTCCTCCAGGTCTTTGGTTTGTAAACCTCCCTCGATTCAAAGTCATCAGTTTTCAGTGATTTACAACCGCTTCAATACATTGTTCATGCGAAATCCTGTTACGTGCCAAAAATCAAGAGTTGCATCGATTTCTTTGTGTGTACCTCAATCACGCTCCTGCTTTACAAGGTGAATATTGCAAATACATGACAATATGGTAACAATATCCGACACAACTTCATAAACCGATTTAAACAATCTAATATAATCTTAAAGATTTACAGGCGGACACACCTGAGATACGAGCCCAATCCCCCTTTTGGCTTTTGCGTTCCGAGTGTGATGTTGGAGCAATCAGCTTGGTTGCCATTCTATGAAAATTAAGCCAGTTTACTGAATTAAAAAGAAAAGCATGCGGAATAAAGTCTTGTTATAACTAAAAGGAGACACTTACGTCCTTTTCAAAGGCATCGTTGTCCACACCACATCCATTGACATGGCTTCTTTTTTGGAGTTGGATATCATCGGTCTCCACTGAAATCAGAAACAGTGTTCACTTCAGTAGCCGCTGAGAAAGTAACAAGCAGGAATGAAGCCTAACTAATAAGCTGCAATTCCTCGTCCTGGGTGGAAAAAAGAAGAATCTGGGAGTTAGTCCAACAGAGTCCTAGGTTTATCTCAAAACCAAACCAAACCAAAATGCCAGTTTGCGATGGGAAAAACAAACGATTCAAGTCAAGGAAAAGCAGAGCTAATGGCTTACTCATTGCGCGACCTCCAAAACCCAATGTCAAATGCTGTGCTGTAAAAAATACTGTTGGGAAAAAATACTCTCCCTTTTATGAATTATCTTATCATTAATTAACACATGTACTGCACTGATCTGTCAACATGCACAAGGCCTGTGTGTTAATCAGTACAAATGATTGAATGGACCCGGCAAAAATGCTACGGCAATCAGATCTGTCATTGGCCAAAACAGAACACATGATAAGATTATCGACCACGTATGAAGCTCAATTTGGCCTTGATGAGTGAAAGCATGAGGAGATAAATCGTAAAGAATGAAGTCAAAAATTGTAAGTAAAGAAAAAAATCCCAAAAACTTTACTTCTCAGTTGAATTAGTGAAGAGCACAACTCAAATCTCCAGTCTTTTTAAAAAAATCCAATAAGAATTCATGTATTTCTGTGTGTTTATGTTTTCTCATGTGACTGATGAACATTTAAAGAATTCATTAATGTGATACCTTCGTTTGTCCTGCTTGGAATTTTTATGAATTAACCTTTTAGCTTTTTAATGTTTTACCTTGTTCTGCCAGTTGAGAAAAGGGCCGCGCAGAATTAGACATCCTCAGAATCAGTTAATCCAGTCCATTTAATAGATAATAGCCGTGCAACAATCGCTTCCCTTAGCAAGTGAAGAATCACAGCCGGTTTAATGGCTCCCCTTTGTCCATCTCGCCGCTCCTCAGATGTTTTCTGCAATCTGTACGGTGCATAAACAGCCGTCGTTCCACGGCTCATGAGTTTCAATGACAATTCAGTCTCCCTGGGATGAAAATGATCATTCCTGCTCTAAAGCTCAGGCTGTTTTCAATAACATTTCCCAAGAATTTGTGCTCTGGAGAGAAAAAAATCTTGAAATCATGAAAAAAAATGATTGCGGCATGACTGAGCAGCATGCACTGTACAGCACTAAACTTTGTGCTGCATATTAAATGGCATGGCTCGCTAAAATAAGGTGATCTGGTTGCTCACCAACGACCGTTTTTTCATCCAAAAGCCTGCTGAAATGTGTTTGTCATCGCCAGAACACCGCAACACGATCTTGATCGACATTGTTATCTACAATTCTTTCACCACTCTGGGGTTTTACAATTTCAAATAGGATTTCTCTCTTGATATTTTCAAAGCTAGATCACTTTTTTAAATTAACATAGATATTATTCGAGTGTTTGTGAAGTTCATTTGGGTTTAAGATGGTTTTAAAAAAACACTTTCTTTTTATCTAATGGGCTAAAGAAAACAACGGCATGCAGCAATAAGGAAGTTGTACCAAAATGCCACCCAGATTCCGTAAAATGTTAATCCGCTAGTTAACGTAACACAGTATATCAGCTCCTCCCTAACTCCGTTTGTCCGCACTGCCAAACACAGACTATTTTCATTCAACTTCCCGGCTGGAAACAAAGTACAGATATTTATATTTGGTCGCCGGCTGAGGCGGCCAAACTGTTTGCTTCTCCCAGATAAAAGGGTCCGTGTGTGAAATGGACATAATGCATTCTGCTGAATATTTACAGGGACAAGTCCCTCACAAATGGAGAGAGATTTTGTTCCTTTTGGGTTGCATGTGTGTGTGTTTGTTTCTGTTCATCAACATTATAAAACCAATTTAAAACAATTATAGTTTAACAAGGACAAATGACCTAAAGGCTGTCAGACCTTCATTCCCCTCTGTCCGAAATGCGTCTGTGCACAAACATAAACCCCCGAAATGGTGAACATTATTGACAGCATCAGTCGGGAGAATTGGAGTGTTTATTAAATGTTATAAATACTGCACTGAAACTAACATCACCATCACAGAGCACTTGGTATTTGAAGACAACTGGTCACTATTACATGGATCAGATAAGTTTTAAAAACTGCCAGTCGCAATAAAAACATTCAGTTAACTATGTGTGCCAACAGTTCCTCATTTCACGGCCAACTTTCAATGTCTCGTCAGTGCCGAAGGTCGCGTTAATGTTTCTACTTTCGCAGTTCGTGATCATTTCAGGGGCTCTGGGGGAAGTCCTCACAGGCATCACGTCACGCACCCCGAGCATCGGGGGGAATCGGCAAACGACATCGGGGCGAACGACAAAGCAAGGACGGTACGGTGAAAACGGCAAAGAGTGAAACGGTCATTTCAACGGTGTTTATGCGAGGATGCAGCTGCTGCAACGAGGCTGGGCATCTCCCACCACTCTTCTTCATTTGTACACACCGTTTGTCCTTCAAGCATTGGTGCCAACAGCATCCCCGTGTTGTTCACACATACTGGGGATTTGGCTCCGGTGGACAGTTGCACCTCGTACTGACATGGAAGTAAGCAAAGACAGGACGAGAAGATTGAAGACAATCCCAGCTTTAGTGGACAAGGGGGGGGGATAGGCAGCAATGCAAAAACAAACAAACAGGGAAACTGAAAAAGTGCGAGGGAGCAACGCTTGGATTGCTGTGTCAAAGAATTCTGAGTCATTTGTGTTTTTAGAGTACACACTTGACAACACTTGTGCGTTTTGATGTAACTCGTAGCTGTCCATCTGCCCTGGAGCTCTTTTCTTTTGGACTCCTCGAACCCCACATTATATTTCATTTGTAAAAGAGAAAAAAAAAAAAAAAAAACTCATGAAAACACCCTGAACAGCCTGGATGGGAATAATTATGGGAAACAGTGAACATATTTTTTATTTGATATGCGAGTGATCTGTTAACTGAGGCCAAACTTCAGGGGGCCTCTCGTCGGTTTTTACCTTCGGCCTCCACGTTACTAAAACCGCCCCTGGCAGTTAGTCATTCGCTCCAAATAACCTAATCATTGCCTGTACTTTTTATAGAAATTCAAAAAATACAGAGAAATTCTGCCGGAACTCTGACAAAGCGTAAGCATGGAAAAAACAACTTCCTGATAAAATCATTATAAATATGAGATGACAAGCCGAGAGACAAACAAGGGCTTCGTTAGAGATGCGACATAACCTTAAATGACGTGTGCAATTGGTACCTACTTTACCTTCCTCTGGCAATTTGACAGTCAAGAAAACTAACTTCGCAACACCCAAACAGATGCTGTACTAAAAGAGCCGATTTTATCCATTATCGTGGCAAAAAGATATCTATGGCACCGCCTCTCGGCTGTAAGCCTGTGCCCGGGGTTCGAAGCAGCGAGGATGAAGGAAAAAGAAAACCGAGTTAGCTAGCAATAAGCCTGTAGCCTAGCCATGATACCCTACGCCCGCTAACTAACGCTGGTAAACCGGATAACAGCAAACTTGCCGGCTGGTTTAATAGAGCTGTTTAACACCGCCACATCAAATGGTAAGCGCAGGGGTGAAAACTTCTGATAACTTGAGCGCTATCGGCTAGCGCTATGTTTTGTGCGCAGGCGTTTTGCTAAGCTAAGGCGGCTGACTTCTTTGCCTTGTTCCGTAGGGCAGCCACTAAACTATGTTAGCCCTGGCTAGCGTTAGCTGTCCTAGCGAGAAACCACTTTCGTGTGGTTAAATAGATATTTGAAACATTTAACTACTGGCGGTAGTCTGCGTTAGATGTTGACATGCACCCAATTCATAAGCCGATGCACGTTTTGTTATAACATATCTGTAAAGTCAAGTTGCAGTTTTCGATTGCGAGTAGTTTGCAGCAGCGTACTTGACACTAGCATAGAAAATGTTACTCAGCTGTTGCTGCGCTTCACAACAATTTCACGAGAGAATGCGTTATAGCTACACTTTGTTGCGCCCTTTGTGACGGGTAGAGATTTCGGATGTTTGTTACTTTTCAACCCCATGCGTGTTCCTGCAGGTTCATGAGACCGTGCGGCCATGGGTGACATGAAAACCCCAGATTTTGATGATCTCCTGGCTGCCTTTGACATCCCAGATGCCACAGGGTTGGATGCCAAGGAGCCCATCCAGGAGGGTCATGATGAGGCAGAGAGTCAGCTGAAACACACAGGGATTTGTGTGGACGACAACTTATTGAATAACCAGGATGTCGCGGCAACAGATATTCCCGCTGTAAGTGTAATTGTGAAGAACACGAAACGCCAGGAATCACTAGAGGGTTTTGCAGATGCACTTCACTCCGAACCGGCGTTGCAAAATGGCTTTGAGGCGCAGGGGACTTCCAGCGAGACTGGTGAGGCGAATGACACTGGTTTTACCAAATCCTTTGTTTCTTCTCTCAATGGGGAGAGTTCGGGAGAGTTTATTGGAAAGGCGCCTTTTCAACACAGACCCGACGCTACGCCGATATTTTCCCAGTCACTTTCTCATTTGAGTCCGATCTCTAGTCCCGAGTCGGAAGAGGCTCTCTCTAGCAGAGACGAGATGCACGTGAAGCGAGAAAGATCCCGTTTCCCCGAAGCTTCAACTCTGATAGAGCCTTCGGTCCCAGACAATCCAAACAACCTAGATCTAAGCATATTTGATGAATGCTCTAAAGATACCAGTGCTCTGAAGTGCACCCAGAAGGCCAGAGTAGAATGTGCTCCAAGTGAGGAGCTGTCTGACAGTTGCATTACTAACAAAAAATCAGATAAATCATCGAGAGCGCATAGCGCACTTCCTCTTCTTAGCAGCAACCGGGAGATGGTGGAGACCAACAGCAGCTCTGTGACTCTAAGGGATGGTCCTCATGCTTATTTGAATCTAAAATCTCAGACATCTAAACTGTCCTCTTGCCTGGAGGCTCTTGTGGCTCTGAATGCTAGGAAAGATCCCAGTGAACCCGCTAATCCCAGAGAGGCATCAGGAATCCAGAGCGACTGCATAAAATACAGCCCCAAGGTGTCTATTTCCCCTCTCAGCCCCAGAAGTCCCCTTGAAGCTGTTAAACGTCTGCTGAAACCGTCCGACAGCCCTGTGAGCATCTGCAGCGATAGCAGCGGAAAGGCATCCCCCGCCGTGACATCTGGATCGCCCCCTGCCATTCCCAGGGTCCGAATCAAAACCATCAAAACCCGATCTGGTCAGATCAAGCGCACTGTCACGAGTGTGCTGCCTGATTCAGAAACAGATGACGTTCACTCTGCTTATGAGTCCTCGCCGTCCCAGAGTATCATGAGCGAAGACTGTTATTACAATATGTCGCCTCATCAGTCCCAGAGTGTAGCTTTGGAGTGCCCTGTTGGACTGCAGGCCAAAGGAGCCCCGTCGAGCACGGCTACGATGAAGATGTTACACGGCAAGTCGGAAGACAGCTCCAAGAGGTCAGGTGGAAAGGAACCTGCAACAATCTTCCACAATACCAGTGGTTCTGTCAAAAGAGCAGTTGCACATCAGGGACAAAAGCCAAAGAGGATATCCGCTACAGCCGGTCACACAACTAGCACAAACTTTCTTCCCAAAGCAATGCACTTAGCCAGCCTGAACCTCGTCCCCCACAGCGTCGCTGCTTCCGTCACCGCACGGTCCACTTCGCATCAGCAAACTCAGCAGACTCTCTCCTCCACAGTGTACAGCACAGTTCCGCTTGTGCATCAGGTCAAAACGGCCAACTCTTACCCGCGAACATCTGTTCCCAACACAGCAGCAGGAACTCTAAACAGATTATTGAACAACGCCAACCCCGTGCCTACATACGTGCCCAACTTGAACCCGCCCCCGGACAGCAATATCAACCTTCCTCCTCGCGGATACTGCTGCCTCGAATGCGGGGACTCGTTCGGGGTCGAGAGGAGCCTTGCCTATCACTACAGTCGGAGAAGTGTTCACATTGAGGTGGGATGCACGCACTGTGCAAAGACGATCGTGTTCTTCAACAAGTGCGCGTTACTGGCACATGCGCGGGAGCACAAGACCAACGGCATGGTGATGCAGTGCACACAGCTCCATATGAAACCCATCGCAGAGGACCACATGTTTGTGCCTCTGAATGCTGAACCTGGCAATGTGGAGTGTGACACCGCGCCAGTAAACTCGCCGAAAAACCAACCGGTGATGCCGCTGTATCCAGACAACGTCATCCGCCACCGACTCCGTTGCCTGGAATGTAACAAGCAGTTGTCTGACTACAAGGCACTTGCAGGCCATTACCAGAGTCCGTCTGAAGATATCAGAGGATTGGTGAGTAGATGCCCGATTTAAAATAGCCGAACACGTTTCTCACCTTTCCTGTGGATGAAATCATTAAATCTGAAGGACTTGAAATTGAAATGCAGCATGAGAGAATCTCGTCTGTGAGACGCATGTGACAGAAACAGGAATGCACCGGTTTCTGGTTTCAAGGTGCTCCGCCGTTCGAAATAGTCACAGCTCCAAAACCGCTAATATTTCCCGTCATGCTGCTCTGAGAGAATGAGCTCTTCTCCCCAAGGAGAAAAGTGCATTTATCTGACTTTGAACAAAATCCAGAACTTTTGTTTTTCCCGAATTATATCGTCTTGATGTTATACTGTACATTTTTTTATTGTTACTAAAATTGCAGAAAAAATATTTCCCATATTATAAATGTTGTTTTTCATATTGTTAAAATGCAAACTGATGAATTAAATTTAAAAAAATGAGGTCAGATTTAAGAGTGGCACATTTTAGAGGTACCACTCTAACGACAAAACTCTTAAAAAGGATTTCATCTGAATTTACCAATACAAACATGTTTTTGCCTAAGGGCTTCATGACTAATCAAATTCCCTGCTCGCTAATGTCTGGAGACAGTCATCACAATTTAGATTACATTTCAATAACATCATAAGAAGTGAAGATTTCCAAAATACACTTTTGTCCTGTCCTGGCTCTATCTGCAAAATAAATAAAAGACTTTTGGTAATTCAAAGAAAAATCACTTTCTGAGACTTCTCTTGGCCAAGCGTTGTGTTCTTTTTGCAAACGTGTCTTTTGCTGATTTTGTTTAACTTTCCTCCCGTACAGATCTGTAAAGTTTGTTCAATGTTGCTACCAAACAAGTGCAGCTTCAGAGCTCATCATCGCCTTCATGCACACAAGTCCCCTTATTGCTGTCCGGAGTGTGGTGCCCTCTGTCGCTCTGCAGACATTCAGACACATGTTCGGGAAAATTGCCTGCATTATGCACGCAAAGCTTGGTATAAGTAAGTGAGGATGCTCGAAAGTGAGATTTGTTCATTTAAAAAAGAAAGAAAGAAAATTGTAATGCATTGTAAAGTTCAACGGGAGTGTGAAACTGGCTCCTCTCCTTCCAGGTGTCTTCACTGTGAAATGCTGTTCAGATCCGTTCAAGGACAGAAGGCTCACATCGAAGAGAAACATTGTGAAGTCTTGTACAAGTGCTCCGTATGTCCAGTGGCCTTCAAGACCACCGACAGCTGTGAAGCTCATTTGAAAAGTAAACACAACGCGAGCAAACTCCCCCCTCAGTAAGTACCCTCCCTCCTCCGCCACCTTACCGTTTTAAAAACTCAAACCGTTTTGCTTTCATTCCCCCTTGCGACGGCCATTTCTTTCATTCTCTTGCAGTTTAACCTTCAAGTGTTCGTGCGGGACATTTTTTAAGAAGAAGCTGCTGCTGCTTCAACATTTCCATCAGGACGCCAACAAGCGAGTCGCGTGTGTGTTCAAGTGTCCAGAATGCAACTCGGTCTTCTCACAAAAGCAGCTGCTCATGCAACACTATAAAGTGAGTCCTACTTTTTCTATTGTCAAATAAAAAGGTCCATATTTTGTCAGCAGATGGTTACGAATCTAGTCCCGACACATGGCTTTCTTACTTATTCGTCACTTGAAATGAGAATAAAAGCAAAGAATTCAATGAAATATTTGCTTTGCAGCTGCAAAGAGGTGATCTTTAGATTTTAAAACAAATGGAGTTGTTTCATCCAAAAGTCCAATAGAATTGGGGGAAAACAAAGGAATCCGATAAATTCCGAGAACAGTCGGCTATGATTGTCGTTTGTGTTTTGTTTGTGTGGTTAAAGCCAGACACATGCAGAGACTTTAAATGCTGAATCTTGTTTTATTTCCCTGCCCTGGCAAACGGAGAGACTAATACAATTGGTGTGGTATCTGTATTACATTCTTTATCACTTATAGCTGCGTCACACACACACACACCCCCTCCGCCCCCCAAGTATTTTTACCCATTTTCTGTCTGACAGGGCGTGCACGGAGGAGACACGAAGCCGGAGGCTGACAAGAAATGTAAACAGACAGACAAGGGTGGCTGGAGTCAAGGTGTTGATTCTGTCCGAAAGCAGAAGGCACCCAGCCCCGCGACGCGAACCGAGAGTCCCAGGAAGAAGGCAGAGCAGGAAGGCAGGCCTCAAGCCAAGCCTACGGGCTGGACATGCGGGGAGTGTCTCCAGTGGTTTCCTGAGCGAGACCTGTATGCCTCCCACATGAAGAGCAACCATGGAAAGGTGAATCATTTTAGGATTTCCTTGCGATGGGTTCATTTTTGTTTAAACCCTAAATATAGATCGGACGCTGGTAGTTTTCCTCAAGTGTAATGCCATCCAGCAGAGATTTCCCTGAAAAACCGAAAAACATCCCAGCTTGCAGGATTCTTTGTCAACAGCCTTTGCTTGTGAATCATGTGCTCAGACCGTCTGTGTTTCTGTTTTGCATTTCGTTTGGAAAACGTATCACACAGTCGACAAACACGGCAAACTTCACTATAGAAATTGACGCAAATGCTGGAAACCAAAAGAAGGAACAACAGGAGTGGTTAAGAAATAAACTGATGAAACCTCCATTAAACGGACGAGGATTCCAGGCAGACAATGAGCTGAAAACAGTCATCCCGACCCGTCAGAGGACCGTGTTTGCAAAGGGTGGAAACAAAAGCAATATTTTCCGTTACTCTGAAGCAAAACACATTCTGGAATATGAGAAAAGCGACATCAAATGAGTCGTCCTGGCACCAGTGAGGAGCCGAAAGCTGTCCTCGCAAAGGAGACGTTTTCAGATGGAATTGACTGTGGATAAATATTTATGTGATGTTGTCCCCCCCCCCCCCCCCCCCCCCCTCCCCCCTTTTTTTTTCTTCAATTTTTTAAAAAAAAAAAATTTTTTTAAAATAAATTTTTATATATTTTTTTGTGTTGAAAAA
>CAAKHD010003149.1:6379-23907 GCA_901007705.1 Fistularia tabacaria | reverse complement strand
TTCGGTTTTTTTTTCCATTTTCAATTTTTTGCTCCCCCCCCCCCCCCCCCCCCCACACACACACACCCACACACACACACATTTGTTTTTCCAGTAAATGTTCTAAAAATATATACTTTCTGTAAATATGCTCTAATGACTCAGTTAGGATTGCAATAAATTGTGCCATGCGAACTCCACAGCGATGCCCCCGCCATTCCCCCTCACGCATCTTTGTTTAGATTTCTAGAAATGTTATTTTAAGGCATCGTAAACTGTCCAGGTGGTCTCTGGCTTGTCAATTTGAAGTCCTATGGTCACTTTTATATGGAGTGGTAAAAACTCGCCAAAGTTGAGTTTGTTTGTTTTTTTTATGTCTATTTAGGAGATTGTCTTCGTCGTTGAGAATCGGGTTTTACTGGGATCTTTTTCTGGATCACTTGTCACTCCTTGCTTTCCCCACACTTGCCATTGAGCATGTTTTAAAAATAGAATTAGGAAACAATGTGAGATTGCTGCCAGTGACTGTCCCGACCGTGCGTGTTGATCCGTTTGGCCACACTGTCAACATATTCAAGACCCAGGGAAAACTTTGCTCGAGAGAGAGCAGTGGTTGGAGTCTTCTGATTCAAGGCGCCTGATAATCTAGATTGAGTGATTCATGTTTCCCAACTAAAATTGCTTATTGTCAACGGGAAAACCAATAGAAGTAAAGCATTGCATCGCTGAAGACAATTAAACATTATCACCTGGTAAAGATTATCACTAAAGATTTGTTCTTGAATTACCTTTTAATTTCTTATCATTTGCAGTCAATGAAGAGGTTTCCCTGTCAGCAGTGCAATCAGTCTTTCAACTCTACAACCAGTCTGAGAAGACACTTCCGCAATGACCACAACGGGAAAAAGAAAATTTTTACTTGCTGGTGAGGAGTTTTTTTTCCCTTTTTATTTTCTTCTATACATTTCTTCATATGGGCTGAGTAGAATATCTGTTTTGAATTGTGTCTTACTCTAAAACAAGTAGGAAATAGGGTAAAAATTGTCAATAAATGACCTTAAAATTCAACAAGGGCCTAGTTTACAAGAAAATGACTGAGATCATGACAGAACTTATTTCCCACACTTTTCCTAATTCTGCAATACATATCTAGAAATATATTTACTTGATAATCCCTTCTTTTGCCCCCGATCACTCAAAACCACATGTCAGTCAAACTCTGCATTTAAATAGCTCTCTGTATTAACTGAAGTCTTCATGCCCTGCAGGTACTGCACAGACTCAAAGACGATATTTGCAACCAGTGTGATGCTGAAGAACCACATCAGTCTCATGCATGGAATCAAAAATCCTGATCTTGACCAGATGCCGAAATCTTCCATCCAGGACAGCAGGAAGGCTCTCAGCAAGGCACTCGTTTAATATTTCACTAACAGTGACTTAAAACCAGAAATACCTCGATGAGTTTCATGTAAAAAAATGCTGTCTTTTGCTCAATCGCAGGGCCAAGCGTTACAAAGTTCTGTCGCAGGCACGCAGGGGGCGGGGCAGCATCTCGCTGGTACTCTGGAGGCCCCTTCAGCGAAGCGCCTGAAAGCACAGTTCCGCTGCTCGAAATGCGGCTACCTGACGGACGACAGTAGACAGTTCCAGCAACACATACCTCAACATAAAACTGATGAAAACACTCCTCAGTGCCTGCACTGCGGCCTGTGTTTCACATCGCTGTTGTCCCTCAGCAGACACCTTTTCATTGTCCACAAAGTCAAAGAGCCCGAGGACGAGGAGGCCGCGGAGGACAGGGAGGAGGAGGAGCGTGACCCGCCGGTCAGAGTTGCCGGGACTGAAAAAGTAGATGACACGTCGCAGGCGGAAGAGCCGGCGGCTCTGCTCTGGGACCAGGCTGTGGACAGGAATGTGAAAGCTAGCCCCCCTCTGACACAAAACCAGTCCGCGCGGCCCTGAGAGCCACGTCGGCACACCTTTCGAGCTGCTTTGCGCCTTCACTTTTCTCGTGAGGCCTCCAACCTTATGAAATATGAAGTTATTCAGCCTTTTCCTGAAAAGCCTTTTTTTTTTGTTCCTCGGTATATTCGGAGGCAATGCAGCAATGCTAAAAAAAAATCATTGAACAGTATTTTCATACATAAGATGACAGAATAATCCATTTTTTTAATGCATGTTTGATGATATCTTTATTGTACCCTTCAGACAATTGCACTCATATTGCAGTATACATTTTTTCCCCTTTGTCTTGGTTTTTTCCCCTTTTTAAATCGCTTTTTTTGTTTGTTTGTTTTGTGTATTAGCCAAAATCCCACCCACCTTGGTTGAAGACAAATGAACATTTGACTTTTCAGCAATAGTGAAAAGGTGAATTTGCACCTTTTACAATTGAGAGCAATGTAATTGGGACAGAATGTTGCCTGAATGGGATTGTGATTACAGGAGCGATGATGAGACAGTGCTGCAATTAGCACGTGGCGCGGAGCGGGATTTTTACTTTATTACTTCCGTCAATAACCAGACGTAGTTTCACTTGATTATCATTCAAAAGCAGTACTTTTGTCTTTATGCTTAAAAGTTAATCTTTTTTTTTGTTGTTGTTGTTGTTACCAGAAACTAGCTTGTAATTGCTTTGCAAAGCAAGGTCTTCCAGCTACAGTATACGCAACAAAACAAGATGCTTTTCACTATACGAGCATTATCAAATGCCTTTACACTAGAGTTTAGTGAACATGTTTATTTTGTGCATCCCAGAACTGACCTATTTCATGTTTTGTTTTGTTTTTTCTTTGTTTGTATGTCCTCTATTAATGGGGGTTCTGGGTGAACGGACGGTCTTTGAATGTGTGTATCAGCAGTATTGAACATACCTCACACTGCCAGAAATGTTATTTTTTTCGGGCAACTGAACGGTCACTGTTAAGTCAAATCAGGGTACATTGTTTTGGATGATCAACATTAGGCGTGCAAGTGATGTTTTGGCTGCCTATTAGGAGTTCTTAATTTATAACCACAGGCCCCTGTGAGCACCCTAACAATACTAGTAAAGACGCAGGAAAGAAGAGTAAGAGATGACGGTGGATGCCTGTTGTTGGCAGATTCTGATTTGTAAAAGCTGCACTTGTTTTGTATTGAATACGCGACAGAAGCTACCTCCAGGGTAAATGGCAGTGATTGTTAACGTTGAGGTGTCGGGGCGCGGCGGATAATCTCAGTGCAATGTAAAATGAGTTTATAAAATGTGTATTATCCCACATTATTAAATTTTATAAATTATTTTGGGAATGATAAGGCTATATAGTCATATTGACTTATTTTCTAAGTACTATATGACTTCTTTGTTTCTTCTTAATCTTTGTTAAATGGCCACACTGCACGTGTGAGTCTCCAGAAGCAGAAACACACGACTTGTACTTTTGTAGTGTTCATTGGCAGATATTTGTACTTTTGATACTGTGTACCACGAGGACCTGTACGGTGAGAGTGTACATGTGAAAATGCAGCAACCAGTGAACCCTGGATTCACAGCATATTCTCAAGCCATTACGTCTGTTCAGCATGCAGTGGCCCATGTGCCTTGCTGTTCTGTTTACTTCAAGTACTTACAAATAAACTGGTGCATTTAAATCTATATCGCCCCTGGGTTTTTTTTGTTTTTTTTTTAAGACTTCAGCATTTAGTGGTCTTGGTGGTCAGTGGGTGTTTTTTTTTCTTTGAGGTCGCTTAATTCACTGTCGTCACAGCAGGTCAGAAGAACTCAAGACACTAACGCACATCCAATAAGATCCACAGCTTCATGACTTCATCTCATTAGAATATTAAGCCCGTCCTCTCCTAAGTATAACTACCTCACCTCGAGGTACATCAGCAAAAATATTCAAATCACCTGGGATTAAACTTCTGTTTAAGACGTTTGAAGAATGAGAGGCAGCTGGCAAAAGGTTTGCAGGGCAGACTTCCTGACTTCCGTCATCCTGGCATCGTGCATCGCCGTCGCATCGACACGGACTCCTGATTCAACTGAGCTGAGAAGTAGAGTTTCAAGGATCAAAATGAATCCAAGAGGGAGCCTCTGGGCAACAGGTACGATAAGAAAAAAAAATGTTTCATGAGTTTACCAAAAATAAATTAACTCTCTGGGAAATGTATTTCCTAATTTTTATTTTAGGGCATTTCATGGGGAAGAAAAGTGTTGTGGACCACTCATTTATGGAGTCCACCTTTGAAGACGTAATCATACCTGATGAGGCATCTAGTCCTGGCCACAGAGGGAAAGACCTGCGGATGCTGCTGGTTCGGATGCTGCAACCAACCCCGCAGGCTCCACAGACGCCCGAGCTGGACTTGTCAGTTTAGCAGAGCTGTGATTATGATCAGTTTTGGCTGTTATGTAACACTGTGACCGCACGGAGGTTGTCTGAAACACTGCTGTTCCAAACCAACAATTAAAAGACAGAAATTGGCCTGGTGTGTCTCCTATTCTAATATCAGGCATTTCGTTTACATCTCTACTGCATCGTCTTTCTAACTGTATAGCTGTTTTTGTCATTTTTAGACTGCTTTCCACTTTGATCCTTTTGGTACTTAATATCACCGCTTTTCTCTTTAAAGCTATTTTTCAGATTTTGTTACATAATGTTTTATTGAAATGGCATAAAAACTTGTTTTTTTCATGACTCGTGTTTCATGAAAACATTTTTTGATCATTCTAATTATTACAAGGTTTTTTTTCGCATGGTTGCACAAATGAAATGAGTGCTTCTGCAGGAAGTTATTGAGATACATAGTTTTTTCAAAGTGAAGAGAAATATGAAAACAACGGCTCCCCTGTACAACTGCTATGTGCCTATTTGTTCCATTCATTTTAGAGTAGGGATAGACCCTGCTTGAAGAACATTTCAACCAACCCAATGCCCCAATTCTCATATAAGAAATTGCTTTTTAAGATGTCCTTGTGATGAATGTAATTCTGTTACAATTTTAAGTGTTGTTTTGCACTGCACATTAGTTGAAGTCGGAATCCACTGCTCTGCTTCAATTCTAAATGGAATGCCATATGATCATAAACCAATGCTGAGATACAAACTTGTCATCGAATTTCCTGAAGTTTCCTTATATCATTTCATTTTGCTTTTCTTTTATTAAAAATGCTCTACCTAATGAGAGGACTCCAACTCAAGTGATGGTCCAACGGCGTTTTTTGCGACACCTGCTGGTTGTCTTAGAAATGACAGCCGGGTATTACATCCGGGTTAGCGCCGTACTTTCCCGTCACACTGACGAGCAGCTGTTTGGGTTGTGACGGACCCGCCATGCCTTTAGTGGTGATGTGCGGTTTCCCCTGTAGCGGCAAAACGCGAAGGGCGGAAGAGCTGAAAGTCCACTTTGAACAAAACGCTGACCGAAAAGTTCATATCTGTGGAGACGGAGCCCTGGGCGTTGAGAAAAACGCTGTTTACGCAGGTAAGATGAGCGAGCTGTCCCTCGTAAGTTAGGCGTAAGCTAGCATACAGCTATGCTAGGTCACTGTAAATAGTCTTTCCTGTGTGTCGACATTCTCCAGGGTTCGCTTAACTTAGTACATCTTCTAAAAAGAAGTCGAATAATCTTATATCCATTCGTGGATCCATTCCATTCTTCCTCTTTTCTTT
Source organism: Fistularia tabacaria (assembly GCA_901007705.1). Classification (NCBI taxonomy): domain Eukaryota; kingdom Metazoa; phylum Chordata; class Actinopteri; order Syngnathiformes; family Fistulariidae; genus Fistularia; species Fistularia tabacaria. The sequence goes on along the minus strand of CAAKHD010003149.1, from coordinate 18,271 downwards.
TAATATCAATGTGGTGAATGGCAAAATGCATAAGCCGGTGTCACGACAGATGCCAAGATGCGCTCATGGTATCGTGGTCCAATGGTTTGCTAGTATTTTAACACCGATACGTGTACAGTATACATATATATACACTCACGTACTATTCATAGAAGTATACACATAGTCTCTTCATGCATTAATACATATATACTTTACATTAATTCATCCATACATACCGCACATGTATTCAGTACATACGTATAGACCGAATATATGTGTGTGAATGAGACGAACCCGGGTGGAACGGTGAAGCTACAGGGAGTGGAGATCAAGAAGGTGGAGGATTTCAAGTACTTAGGGTCAACAGTCCAGAGCAAGGGAGAGTGTGGAAAAGAGGTTAAACAACGGGTTCAACCAGGTTGGAATGGGTGGAGAAAATTGTCAGGGGTGCTATGTGATAGAAGACGATCAGCCAGAATGAAAGGAAAGGTGGACAAGACTGTGGTGAGAGCAGCGATGCTGTCTGGTTTGGAGACACTGACAATGAAGAAAAGACAGGAAGCAGAGCTGGAGGTAGCAGAGATGAAGATGTGGAGGTTCTCTTTCAGAGTGACCAGGATGGAGAGGATCAGGAATGAGTCCATCAGAGGGACGGCACATGTTAGATGTTTTGGAGAGAAGGTCAGAGTGGCCAGACTGAGATGGTTGGGTCATGGACAGAGGAGGGACAGGGACTATATTGGTAGACGGATGCTGGAATTGGAGGTCTAGAAGAAGACCGAAGAGAAGACATATGGAGGTAGTGAGAGAGGATATGAAGTTAGTTGGTGTGAGAGAGGAGGATACAGGGAATAGGGTTAGATGGAGAGGTTATTTACATAAAGAACAATAAGTTGATCTGGAAAAATTACCTGTCGATGAATTGTTTCATATTCGTGTACAATAATGCTTTTTTGCAATAATAAGATCATGGGGTAAGGATTCAATACTAAAGTGTCAATTGTCTGCGCAGTCCGGAAAGTTGTTTCCCCGTACACTGAAATTCTTATTTTGCTGTGCACAGTGAAGCCAGATAGCGAGCAACATAACAATGAATAATATGAATATTAATGCAGCGAAATGTAAACAGCGCAGAGAAATACAAACGGTGTAGAGAAATGTACGTGGTGCAAAGAAATGTGAACAGAATTAATATGATGTGCAAGTTGAATGAAGAAGTGCAAATTGAAATGTAAACAGCTGTGTCCACAGGATGTGCAAGTTGAGAAAGTTTGACATCTTAAGAGTTGAGCTCAGCTTTAGTGTGCAAACTCACAAAGTGTGGGTTGGATGCAGACAGTTCAATAAACAATGAAGATAAATGAAGCTAATGTTGAAGAATTGTTGATGCGTTGCAGATTCTCAAAAGGAAAAACAAGTCAGAGCAGCCCTGAAAGCCGAGGTAGAAAGGTGAGTTTCAGAACCAGGGCCTGCACTCGAGAATCCAGTCACCGCAGTATTTTTTTTTTTTCTAACATGCATTTACTCTTTAGGAAATTGAACAAGGATGACATTGTTATTTTGGATTCATTAAACTACATTAAAGGTAATTTATTCTACTGTTGCGAACATTCCTGATAAACTGGGAAGTAACGTGGGACTTATCTACGAAGTTCATCTTTCTTGCAGGATATCGCTATGAGCTCTTCTGTCTCGTCAAACACACGCAGACGCCACACTGCCTGGTAAGTACGCATAAGAATTTTAGGATTTAATTTATGTAGACAGTCAAATGAGAACCAAAGCACAAAAATATATATTTATATTGTTTGTATGTTTTAACGTCAGTCCTACAGTATTGCACTTTTTTCATTTCAGTATTTTAGTTTTCAGAATTTATTGTTTGCCGTTTTTCTCCTCCCAATGCAGGCCAATGAAAAACACTTTAATTGACTTAATATCACTATGCATCCTTTTATCCCAGTTCACTCAAGCTTTATTACAGCCCTGCTTTAAAAAAAAGAAATCAACTTGGAAGACGTGGAAAAAAATAGCCAACCCAATAACAGATGACAAAGTAATTTGCTATATTTTTATGCAGGTGCATTGTTTGACGTCAGATGAGACAAGCTCGACGTGGAACGCCGGCAGAGACACAGCGGAGCAGTACACTCAAGATATGTGAGTGAAATCTTGTTGAAATGCAGAATAGATACATATCGGCAAGTTATTTACCATCAAATGGATCTTAAAGTGCCTCCGTGTAAGTCCGCGACATCAAGTTCCTTTGTCTGTTTTTGTGATTGGCCTTTCTTCCGGCGTGCCATCTGGCAGCTTTGATGCCCTGGTCCTAAGATTTGAAAGCCCAGACGCCAGAAACAGATGGGACAGTCCTCTTTTCACCGTCCTCAAAGACGACGCGCTTCCGTTGGAAGCCATCTACGACGCCATTTTCAAAAGGAAGGCACCGCCGCCGAACCAGTCCACACAAAGTGTAAGAGACATACGTGCTGCCGATTTTTAATACAGTTCGCCGTATGACCTACCGGCTTTTATTTAAAAATCATTATTTTTCTCATGTTTCCCTGCAGCAACCCTTGTCATCTTCAAACTTCTTGCACGAGTTAGATAAGGTCACGCAGGACGTGCTAATGGTAGGTGTTCAGGTCTCTGTTGTTGTTCTTGACGAGCTGCTGCACACTGAAGCAGCAATAACTTTTTTGGTTTGTGGAAAGAAGTGAGATGCAGTGATAAGCACAGTGTAAGCCAGAAGCTGTGGGAAAAGGGCAGTCCCTGTCCAATTGACCAATTGGAGCAAGTTTTTATTCAGTGCCACAAAGTATCCAAGTCAAAGAGCAAACAAGATGCGACAAACTGACTGAAATGCAACTTTGCAAAAACCACCCGCACTGCCAAGCAACGAGCTGCAATTTTTAGTGACACATAAAGTGTGAAACCGTCCGTTCAAACTCTAATGGGACTTACTCATCAGACTCAGACCTGTATATTGTGCAGTCTAAGTTGAAACTCTTGTGCTTCATCTTCACACAAGTCCCTCTGCGCATCAACAGGAGCCTCCACCGGGCGCCTGGCAAATACAATACATTTTGTCAGCACATAATTAAACCAGGGGAGTCGAGAGGAGACTGACAGAATTAGGCTGTGCGATCGCAATTACTTGAAAGGAGGTAAATCACCTCGTCGATTGATGCTCCTCCAAGCGACACATCCACTGAAAGCCCTGACCGGTGGGTGGACGCCAGGAATAGATATCCAAATGTCAGCGATTGACGCCACAGTCCCTCAGTGCGTCATCGGCTGCTTGTGTGTGTTAGTGAGTTAGAGAGAGCAGTAAATGAGCGCCTTTTCCCAGTATGGGCCTTCTCTTCTCTCTGCAATTGGCTGATGCGTATTGGACAATCAGAATAGCCTCAGTGCTATGTACTACACAATTTGATTTTGTGTCCGAAATCAATTCATCAGGAGTTTATTTGCTTTGGTATTGATATGTGTAAGGCACCTGCATATCCTAATTGTTTGCATTCTTAGAGAAGTCAAGTACTTTATCAAGACAGGAGAGGTTTTTACCCACAAGACTCATTTTAACTCCTTTTACATTGGTTGCCTTTCGCACTGTTTCTTTCAGTGAAATAAGGTTTGGCAAATATGTGTTTTTAATGACTTTTGAGGTTGTTGTTGTTTTTTTTTAACTAACTACATTTTTCATCGTATTATCTTTGACCAAATTTGTCTTCTTTGCTTTCCTCAGGCAATTTTTAATGCACAAAAGACCAGTGTCCCGGGTGATCTTATTCTGGTTCCAGGATCTTCGGAGAAGATATCCTTTTCCTTTTAACAGCAGTTCTTCATCAACAAATGTTTTTTTTGAAGAGACGATTTCCGTTGTTTTGTTTTTGTTTTTGTTTGCGGCCCGATGCGTTCTCCTCCATCCGGTGGCAGTAATCTGTCTCGCCGTAGCTGCCTGTGCAGTTAGTATTCTCTGTAGTTTTTGGCACTGATCAGGTCCTCCCCCCAGGGAATTTCATGTTCCCACCCCTGTGGGGGGTAAATGGACATCCATCAAAGAGCTGAAATGAAAGGCTCAGCTCTTGATCACGTTTAAAGGTCTCACATGGAATAACGTAGTGAGGCTTCCATTGAGGAGGGAAACCAATTTACATAGATTATGTTTTTTTTTTTTTTTTACTGGCAGCTGCTCTGTCAGAACTTCTCAGAAGCAAACGTTTTGATTTCCCGGTTTGAACTTCAATGTGCATTTGGCTCTGCGAAACTTCCTCGCCAGATGCTCAATTTGTATTTAAATGACATAACATTTAGTTCTTCTTTGTTTGGGTTTCTGTATCCGCCAACGGCTTTTTTTGCGGGAAAATGGGGGGGGAGACCATGCTGTTTCCTTGACGCGACGCTGAACCTTGAACTCAGAGGGAGCGTCAACATGGCAGAGCTGCGGAAGTTACGGCGCCAGTTCATCAGCTACAGCAAGATGCACCCGACAGAGAACACAGCACAGATTGCCAACATGTTTGTGCAGTATTTGAATAGGAGCCTTCACTGAAGTGTAACAGAATTAACATTATTCATCAATAAACATTTTTAATGCGTTGGATATTGGCTTATTTTTTTTTAAATCTGCGCGGTTATCTACACGTTGATGGGATCGGTGATCCTTAACGGGGTGGGGGAAAAAAATTACCTGCATATACATTTCTCATCTTTTCCACTGAAGCCTCTTTTCAACGGGATCCCGGAGTCAGTCTTGGGCGTGCAGTCTGAGCCGTGGAACTCCCAAGAACAGTCTGCCCTCACTCCCCCCTGGGCTTTGCTTGACCTGCAAGTGCAAAACCTGATAAGAAGTACTTAGTGTTCTCCTCCCAAAGCTCCTTGTTCCGTTGCTGGAATTTGTAAGTATAATATTGCTGAGTAACGCTGTTTTGACGGTTTTTTTTCAATGTGTTATGTAAGAAGATACTGAGGGAAAACAGGCACAGGATTTCTCGACTGCCTTGCTTGCAAGTCACTAATGACTCGTTTTTTTAATGGAATGACTGGAATGAAATGATATTTCTACCGCGTCTTGCAAATAAACATTTTCAGGAATGGGAACCACCAGACACACATGAAAGGGAATGATAACAATTGTTTAAATTATGCTTATAAAATTAAATTATACAGTTTGAAATGTATTGCCAACATGCTGCGATCAATACTCCTGCTGTTTCCAAGTGCGGGGGAAGAAAAAGTTGCATTAATTCAATTTCTACTGATTCTGGATGCAGTAAAGATGCAGGACCAACTGATCAGCCGCTGTGAATGCAGAATCGTAGAATCTGACCAATACCAAAAACGATTTGCATGCGTGTTTATCTAGAGTAGATGATAAAAGCTCAGTACTTCCATATCAATACTACATCTGTCTATGTATCTTCCATCAGTTTCTGTCTCACAAAGTATATTGTGCAAATCTGTGTGTATCTATGTTTAATGTCTGGATTCAGTGGTTTTTGGGATGGGGTATATGGGAAAATACTATGATGTTTACAAGCATGAGGATATGGACTGTCATACAAGAACAGGAGAACAAAAATAGTCTTTGGATTTTTTTCTTCAAACAATGGTTTTATTGAGTGAAGACACACGAAATAAAACAAAAACATGTATTTTCTGCGACATTTTATTTTCAGTAACATTCAGAAAACCAAGTCCAATAGTCTCGGGGTGCGAAAAAGGTATCGGCGCCCAGACTTTGATATGGTTGTGGAAATAATTTACAGTGACGGGAGAAAAGGAAAAGTCTTTGTGCTGAAATAGCAGCCCGCTTACCGGCACTAATATTTACAAAGGTACAGTATGTCTGCTTGTCTTAATATCCTCTCGTCTTTTGAGTGACCTTTTTCTTCAGCGGGAGAGCGGTGCCAAAGATCCTGTCCCAGTGGCTGAAGAAAGGCGCGTAGTTACAGCTGGGTTTCTGGTGGTGCATGTCGTGAGCCGGGGCCCCGCCGAGAAGTCCGAACGGCACGAGGTGATTGAGGGTCCACGGGAGGTCGTAGCCTATGTGGTCCTCCACTGACATCCAGATGCTGAAAACCGTCACGCACCAGGTGGAGAGCGGGTGACACCTCAGGAGCACGGGGTCCTGGTTGCTCCAGAAGCCCACGGTCATCAGCTCCGGGATGCTGAGCTGCTCCGTAGACCAGGAGAAGGGGGCCATGTACTCGTGGTGGATGGCGTGGATCCACCGGTAGAGCTGCGGGTGCTTGTGATGCACAAAGTGCCAGATATAGTACTGAGTGTCAAAGACCAGAAGTACAGCCAAGCCATCGGAGAATACCTGGCAAACGGTAGGAGCTTCCTTGGGGATTGTTGGTACGGGGAAAACGAATGTAGCCATGATAACTGTTGGTAGAACAAAAAATATGTGGTTATTGAACGCGGTGAAGAAGCTCTTGGCCATCATCTCCCATGTTGGCTGCTTCTCTGCCTGGATCTTGTACTGGTGGAACAGAGGAACCCGGTCCCCCAGGAGGTCCAGCACCGCAAAGGGTACGCTGAAGAAGAAGTAGCTGGAAAAGGCGAGCAGGACCGGGAAGAAAGGCGAGGAGATGAGAGGCAGGTGGTGAAAAAGCACATGGTCCCAGAGGGGCTGCAGGAGACGGTCCGAGGGCCCGGCGGGCAGAGGACGCAGGGGCAGCTCACTGATGTTCATCGTGTTGGCGCGGGATCTCCGACTCAAGCCTCGCAATCCTGGCTAAGTCCACTTTTATGTACGGGGGAGTTGACTGAAAGGGGCTTTGGTCTGAAACAGGAAAGAGCCAGCTCCTTTTTTTTTCCTGACCATCTGAGCTTCACAAGAAGATTAACCATTCAGGAACACAGGTTGGACGCAAAATATCGGTAAGATTCAGCCTCACTTCGCCAACCAATTTCAAGGATTCAGGAATTTAGTATCAAGCGATATGGAAGTAAACGTGGACAATTACCACGAGTTGCTCCTCACTACATGTTTGCACTATTTCTTTTTTCTGTACTTTGGTCAACGAGTCTAGTGACTACAGCCTCCTCCACTTGGTGACAGGTCTTTTCCCAGCGACAACCCAGCTGCTTTGGAAGACACTCGTATTTTCCACTGTGGAGACTTAGAGGTCAACCATTAGGTCTGCAGATGGGTATTTTTTATTGTTATTTCAGTGAACCCATTCTGTGTTGCTCCATCAATTAATAACACAAAGGATAAGTCTTTGAATGAGCAACAAAATTCGTTGAGAAAAAAAAACTAAGAAAAGACTGAACTAAGTTATGAAATTTCTCCTAGGCATCTTTATATCCCATGTTCTTGATGCAAAAGATAAGTGAGAGTCTTAACAAAACCACATTGAAATATTGAACTCGTAAAGGCACTGACCGCTGTGACGCATCGAAACATGATTTATTAGAGAAGGCAGAAAATGTGTCTGTTTTTTTGAAAATTCAAGTCTCAAGAAAAGAACGTAACAATTCTTCTTGACTACTTCTTCTCGCTGGCCTTCCTCGAGATGGTTTTGTTGGTACTGGCGTACTTTTGTCGGTCATTTCTGAGGAGGAAAGGAAACAGAAGATAGACTGAGCTGAGACGGATGGGAGGGGAAAAGGGGAAGATTTCACGTTGCTCAGGGAAGACAACCGGTGTGAACCGTGAAGGTATTGATGTCAATGTACCGGCACATTTTGGTTTTGTTCCTGCAGCCTAGGCCTCCCTCCCAGTGGCTTGTCCTCGCTCCTCGTGTCAACATGCTTCCGCAGCTGACACAGGGCCTCCCGTTGCTGTACGGCTACAAAATCCCAACAGCGGTGCGAGGGGGATATCAGTGACAACAGGCAAAGATTCAGAGGGGGAATCCTGAGTCTGGACTTCCTGTAATCTGAGATTCACCTGCTCTTTGGCGCAGTAGCCGCAGATCATCCTGCTGGCCAGCTCCATCGGGTGATCCTGGTCCTCGTCGTGGCAGACGTCACAAGCGTACGCCCGGCCACAGCACGGAAACCTGAGGACATGCAGTTTTCACGTCGCGGGTACGTACGCGCCCCGCTACCCTTCCCCGGGGTCGTAGGTCGAACACCCTGCAGTGAGCGTGATACCTGAGCCAGCGGTGACTCTGCTTGTAGTGTTTGCACGTTCCTTTCTCCGGTAGCGGCTTCCCCTTCTGGACAGCGGGATCTCTCGCTGTCTTATAGTTCACAGGTTTCGTATTTGGACCTGAACACACAAAATACGTGCATCCTTTAAATTTAGAAAATCCTTGCATGAGTTGATCAAGCTGTGGCGCAGCCTGTCGGTGTAAGACCTTAAATCCCTGCTGATCCTTTGGATGGCAAAAGTAGGTGAGCTCAAACCTGTTTTGTTGCTGCGCGGCTGAATGAACTGGAGTCTTGCGCTCTCAGCCAGGAAACTGAGTTTGCTGTGGCAATTTTCGCAGTTAAATTCCTTTGTTTGGCCATAGGAAAGGCTCTGCGGGGGAAATAAGGATACAAAGCTGGGAAAAAAAAAATGGATATTTTTCACAATATTTAGAGTTTTAAGGTTATACATCACAGGGTATCAATTTCAGAAGTACAAATCTCAGGCTCTCTTTTCAAAATGCAACTTCCCTTAAAAAGGGGAAATTCTAAGGAATAAAATATTTTATGATCTTGAAGTTAAATGATGTAATGATAAGTCACCATTTTTGAAAGCCATTTCATTTGCTTGTTCTGCTGACGTTCATGCTGCTGACTTGCCAAATTTGATCACCTGGACGGGACTCTCCTGCGAGCAGCTTAGGCAACCAACGGTGAAGTCACACTCTTGGAGCACAAGGTCGGCACAAACGGCATTTTGGAGGTCCAGGTATCCCAGAACATCACTGTAGTGGTGCAGCATGGTGGGTCTCAACGCAGCGCTGATGCTTGCGTTGCATTTTTCACACTGAGCCGCGCAGCTCGGGCCTCCGGTCAGCGTCAGGTCCGCGGTTAGCTTACACCTGCAGGCAGCACACATCCGGCCCCCACAGGCTTGTAAAGAAACCTTCTTGTGGTGTGTCTGCACGCTAAGAGCTCCTCTCCCTTACCGATTACACTGCAGGCAGACAGTGATCTGATGGGCCACGACCGTAGCTGTGTTTTCCCCGAGCCTCAATCCAAGCAGCTTCACTTCCGTTCCTCGGCGAGGATCTCTGATCTTGATGTTTTCCACCAGATGACTGGCTGCCACCTCCTCTTCCTCCTCCTCCTCCTCATGGTGCCCTTCATCGATGCCCTCGGCTGTCCTGTCCCCTTCTGTTGTTTCGCAGTTTTCCCCGATCTCTCTCAGATCGTCAGAGTCGGCGACGGCCGAGTGACCGTTGTCACATTTTTCTTCACAAACAGCCGCCTTGAGCTCCTGGTATGAAATGAATTGGAATCCAGCTTTTTCCAAATCAATGTCCTTCTTCAGCTGCAAAAAAGAAGTGTTATCAGTGCTTTGATTTGTGGAAAAAAAAAGGGGTCATTTGATATTCAGAATTGTTTTCTAAATGTAGGCGGCTGGATCTCTCACCTGCCTGGCTCCTTCGGTGAACAGTCTCTCCAAACTGCGGTCCAGCCAGCGAAGGAAAGGCCGGAAGATGAGCTCGACTTTTCCCATCAGCTGATTGGTGGCGTGTTTTGCCTGAAGCCACTCCAGCGACGCCTGCTGCACATGTCTGCGCAGACAGATCTGCAGGTGTTACGACTGTCGGTGAGTCAAAAAAAACAAAAAAAAAGATACCTTGAAATGAATGGGACAAACCTCGCCATTACTTGAGGCAGATCCTGGTCCAGCGGTACATCCAGCGTGAAAATCTACAAAAAGGAAAAAAAAAAAAAATTCAAAAACGACTGACAGACTGCTTGGAGAAACTGCCTTCTAAATGAGAGCCGTGGCCTTCACCTCACGAGGGTAGCTGTCAGGGAAGCTCAGCATGATGTCGATCACCTTCAGGTCGAAAGGCTGTGAGTCAGAGCGCAGGAAGTCAGCAGGGTTCCAACACACAGCTTTTAGTCATTAGTTCTCTGCTCCTGGCCATCAAGGCCGAAAACGTGAAATGTGAGATCAATGCATTGGGTGTAGAATAAATCTAAATGAGACTTTGAATGAATTCTGACCTCCCTCGCTGTGCCAGATTGAGCTTTCTAAGGATTTGTTTCATAATTATCCAAAATAGCCAAAACTCAAATCGCTTCGCCCAGGTTTGCCAAGTAGGCTTAATTTAATCTACACTGGATTGCCTGCTCAGAACCCGTGCAATTCAGAACTCCTTGACAATGACAATGTCAGTGCAGTTTGAATGGCTGCTGTTTGATTCTGCTCATGGCAGATGCCATGCACTGATAGAGGGATTGCAAGGTGTCAAGAAAATCCAGTAAAGGTCCTAAATGATAAGAAAACAGAAGCTTATTTGACTCCTGTCACAAAATATTTTCCAAAACGGGCAAAAATTTCCATATAACTTCTGGAATCGATTTAGTTAAATTAAATATGTGTTCAGATAAGGTGCAGTGCATATTTGTTTAATTACGACTCCATTTTCACCTTCAGTAAACTGTATTTAGCTTAGTTTGATCATATCAGTATAAAATATGATCATAATTATCAAAAATATCCGCATTATTAAGATCAACTGTCAATGGTCTTAAGTTTGGTATTTGTAGGATTGGTAGCACGATCACCTTGAACTTGTCATTCAGAACAACAACCCACAGAGTGAACATTCTGGTATTTGGAAAGGCTTCGGTGAAATAAACCTGTCTCACTCTGTCTCTTGAGGGGGGTGTTGCCCTCTGATTTTCCTCGCTGGACATCAAGAACAGAACGTGGACAGGCGGAAGAAAACATGTACCCAGTCTGGATCCGTGGCCTCTACAGTCATCCTGTAAAAAGTGACTTTGCCATCGCTTCGCTCTTGAATAATCAGCTGGTCTTTGGGAAAGCGCCTCTTCAGCTGCTTGATTTCCGTGTCCCTCAGCTGCTTCGCGAGTTCCTCCGTCAGCTCGCAGAGCTTGACCTCCTGGTGGGCGTTTGGCCGGGGGACCGGTTCCAGCCGCTGCGCCACCCGCGTGTGGCTACCAGCTGTAATGTGGTCATCCACTGAGGGGAACTGGGGAGGGTGCCAGAAGCGGCATCTGTCCTCCATCGTGCAGTGCCCGGCCATGAAGTAACGGCAGGGGCGGCGGCCGGCCTCCGAGGGAGCCTTGGAGTTCCTTGTAGGAGGAGGAGGTCGGCACAATGCATCCTCAGACGGGCAGGGGGCCCTGACACTTTTCTTCTCCTGAGTTGTGGAATCCCCTCTGACATGGAGAAATCTGCACCTCTTCCCAAAATTGCAGTGCTTTCCTTGAGAGAAGAAGCGGCAGGGCTGCGGTGTATGCGGAGCCGCCTCCTCCACCCTGTCATCCTCCATTGTATTTAACACCTGAATGAATGAATACAACAACATAGAAAAAGGGGACCTTCTTGTTGGAATAGAATGTGTGAATACTTCAAACACGTAGGGTGAGACTAAACATTAATATTCCTTATGCCGTTACAACTGCGATCATTCTTTTAATTTGGCTTTCCAATGGATCTTTTGTGGCTGCTGGACTTCCGGGTCAAAGGCTCTTAACCAACAATTCCACTGGGCCACATTGCATAACTTTATGATTCTCAGCCACCTCCGGTGAACCTGTTTATCGTTTCTGACGGTCAATTACCCAGAAAATCAGCTGGATTCATGAGAACTTTGTGTTTGTCGATATGTAGTTAAGACCCCGCCTGCCAACAGCGCGTTGTTTGCATGTGTATCTAATGCTAACCAGATAAAAGCTATCATAATAAACTCTCCGGTGGGGGGGGGGGGGGGGGGCCCCAGGAGCAAATTTTTTTTTTCGTACGCGGTGCAC
>CAAKHD010003148.1:9759-20885 GCA_901007705.1 Fistularia tabacaria | reverse complement strand
GAGGCGTGGACGGCGGGGGACGGGCGGGGGGTGGCCAGCGCGGTAGGGGGGGGAGGCGAGGAGAGCCGGCTGGAGGCTGACGGGGCAGGGGGTCGAGGGAGGACAAAAAAAGAAGGAAAAAAAAAGAAAATGGCCAGATGTCTGACACAGGCTGACAGACTACATGATGATCACACCACAGGGATCTAGGCTGTGGCTCTGACCGCAGACCATCACCAGAACCATGCTCGGCATAATACGGCATGGCAGACGAATCAATACGACATAGGAAATGCCTGGGGGGTGGGTGGGCTTTGCACAAGTACAGCACCAGATCGACAACTCGAGGGCTGCTGAAAGACAAAAACCTGAAAAGAAAAAAAAAAACCAACTCGAGAATCAAGCCCTGTGATCGCTACCCGACAGAAGCAGGCGCCCTTCGGACGCCTTTTACGGAGATACCAGATGACGACACAACACGCGCAGGTTGTGGTTTACAGTCTATCATCAACGCTCCGTCTAGTCGGACGGGCCAAGGAGAGAGTCCTGTGATAATTCTCTCACCAACAAGCTTTCACTGAGCCCCTGTGACAAAAAGCAGAAATCGAGAGGAACGCGGGGGCTCAGAGGGAGGAATGGACTCACCACCCCCCCTCTAGTGTTCAGAAATAGTACAACAACAGAGACGTCATTTCCATCAGGGACCCGGGGATTCGAAATTCAAAATACACACATTCGTTTTTCTCTCCCTCACAAATGGACCGACCTTGCATTCCACGACGCTCTGATCCGACTCGCAGGTGACGTAGATCTCGTCCACGGCGCGGCGCAGGTTTTCAAAAAGGAAGGCCCAGTAGCGGGCGCGCAGGTCCACCTTGCGCGGCACTCTGGTTTTGGTGGGGCTCTTCTCGGCCGCCTTGTCCAGCAAGGCGGCAGCTGTGCCTTTGCTTTCCGCGCCGGCATTCTGCAGAGGCCGGCGACAGATCAAACATTAGGATAACATTCAAACATATTGGTGTCATGAGTAACCGAATAGTTGTTTATAGCAGCCGTGACCTTTCAGGAGGAGAAGGGGAGGTCAACTATTTAATGCCTTATACTTCTTATGTCTTGTATAACCAAGCGTGCATCCACTCTATAACTAAACATTAACCTATTGTAGCAATACGGGCGCTAAAGATGGCGGACACTTGAAACTGAACACTTGTGTCATCACATTCTCAATCTAAAAAGACGAAATCAATGATTAAAAAATACATGTGCAAACATTGTTGAATCATATTTATAGAGCTTGTGATAATTCCGGTGACCCAAACATGAAAATCTCCAGGAAACTTGTGGCATCTCAACAGTGGAGATTTAAAAAACAGCGCTCCTATTTAACGTCGACCGTGGTGTGGTTTACCATTTTTATATAATTTTCAGAGGGCAATCGTCACCTCCGTAAGATGAGGAGCACAGAAAACTTAGCACTCTTGTGGCTTGCAATGTTCACAGGTCGCTCTGCCGTTATTGGAAAGCCCTGCGGTCGCGTGCCGTGTGGGTAACGGATGTCCCTCAGATATAAATGTATATTGACGGTCTAGTCACGCACACACGCTGCACCCTCGTGGCATGGGGTTTGCAAAGCTTGCAGCTTCAATGGAGGATAAAGCGGAGGCTGCTGACATTGAGACACGGCCTACACGAAGCATCCAGAGGGCTGATATGCTGAAATGCTTGCTTAATTATAATGGCGGATCACACACACACGTTTCGCCGTGATCAGATCCTTAGGATCAGCACCGATCTGGTTCCGTATCACGGACCAATAGGGATCCACACACAGCTGAGTGTCTGCCTCCGGGAGGGGGGGGGGTTTCAACTGATTTCGAGGCCGATCAAGGTGCGTACAGCAGGTGGATGGCGCCCTCTAGCGGCACACGATCGTGCACCCACCGGTTTCTTGTTCCTTTGCTGTCCAGAATGGATCCTCTGAGCCCGGGAGCCGCCGCCGCCGGAGACGCCTTTGGATTTTGCTATGTGGGGAGGAGACATGACAATTATCAAGGATGTAATTTAAGGCTAAATGCATGTGATTAGGGTAATGACACGGTGCAGTCGTTTGGCTTATTGTACTTTCTTTTCCCAAAAGAAACATTTTCTATTATTAGTGTTGTCTGAAGTGACATAAAAGCAGGGACACTGTGCTACCTCGGTTCAAATATTGAGATGAAAGAGGAGAGGGATGCTCTCAGCCACTAAATTCGAACCTCCCATAGCATAGTAACAATCACCAGTTGAATAAACAGTGTTCACATTTTGAGGCTCGGATCGAAAAATAATAAATAATAAAATAATAATAAAATCGACATATTGATCTTGGATCATCATAAAAACCGCCAGAGAAATGTGTGTTAAAGTGAATGCTAACTGGAGAGAAGATCTACAGTGTAGAATTAGAAGATATATCAATTCAACACTTAAGCGTGGTGATGCGAATTATCTTACTTGTTTGGCACCATAAGGGATTTCTAATGAATTGAAAAGAAAATCACAATTTTTATTTGAGCTTTAAAGGCCGCTGCACATTTGTTTTATTCAAAGGCTTTCACAAACATGTAGATAAAGAGCCAGGTCACGCTAATCCTCACGATGCCGCGCAATAATTCTCAGATTTATTCTTGTTGAGCTTCTGGTCCGTTGCTATCCACACTTGAGGTGCTATGGTGATGGAGTTATATTGAAGAAAAGGCTAGAAAATATGGTAATATTTTTCCCCCCAATGTATTGCACACAGTGCACAACTTAAAAAAAAAAAAAATCTACCAACGATGCACATTTCTAAGACCAAAGCTGAGTTACCAAAATCAGGCGTGACTGGATGAGGGAACTTAAAACGTTTTGAAAAACCTCATATGAAACACAAGAGCAGTGCAGAAGCTGTAGAGCGAAGGACCAAGATGGATGGGAGAGGCAACAGGATGTGTGAACGTGTGGGAGGTTTGTGGGTGGGATGACCTGACCTAGCGAGCATGGAACATTCGTGGAGAGGGGCGGGCAGAGGAGCGTGCAAAGTTCTGTGTGCGGCGTGCACGTCCTGCAGGATACCGACCTTCCTCCTCTTTGCTCTCGAGAGGGACACTCCATGCAATCAAGTTCCGTGCGGCGCGGCCTTCCTCTGCTACGATCTTGCGCACTTTGTCATGGCTGTTGGAGCGCTGAAAAGAGGCCTGCGGAGACAGACAAGACAGATGAGCCGACGTGATCCACTCTACACTTCACGCAGGGGCCCAGGAAGATGGCGTAAGGCAAATCCTGAAGAGAATTTTCAAAATAAAATCCTGATGGGCTGCACAAATGTGGGCTTGTGTCACGGGAGATCTTTCGGAGGAGCTTGTTCTCTGTAAAGCATCCCAACATCGAGGTAATGCGTTCAAGGCCGAGGGACATTTTCCCCGATGAATGCATTAGTCAGTGCGGCAGCACAACGCAGAATGCCTAAAAGGGGATTTCAGGGTCTTGCATAAGAAAAAAAAAGATTGGGTGGATATAGAGAGAAAAATCTGCCTCGATTACATTTTAATGTTATTAAGAGGCCTTTGAAAATTCATACAGCTCATCGAATGTAAACAAATCTGATGAAAATGTGAGCTTAAAACAACCAGTAGCATAACAAAGTCCAAACAGGAAAAAGGCAATGACGCTTTCACTGGCAAAGAGTCATCAGACTGATTTACTAAAACGATGCACCGGCATATGAAGGCTTTCATTCGTTCATTTCATTATGAAAATATGTGACCGTTTTCGTCATGCACGCTTCCCAGCTAGCAGAAACGGAGCTGTTCACTGGCATCGTCAGAGGTCGATGCTTCGTCGGATTTTGGTCACGACATGAGACTAATATTCAGCATCCACTGCACGTGTTTTGTCGCGTCGGACGACCAAAATCCAGTCGGGCGATCGATCCGACGCTGGAGCGCAACATCAACATCGGCACGGTTTGCTAAAGTCACAAAGTTGAGACTGACTCCGGGTGTCAGCTGTCCGGCCTCTAAAATAATTGCCTTCCATTGAGAGCAGTTTTATTCCATACGGTACTTCTACCAAAGTGACTGCAGGAGAATACTTCAATTACTCTTCGCTGTGTGGCTGTGGGATGGAGTCGAAGACACGATTGTGCTGACGTTCTATGTAAACACAACTACCACTGGCACAGACCCTTGACAAGGAACAGCTGCAGGCGGAGGCTCTAACCTGCTTTGTGTCCATCGCGCATCATGGTTGACCTACACATCGCATATGCGTCAGTGAACTCGGCTGCAGCATCGAATTAAGCAAATACAGTGGCACGACCAAAGTTTTCCATCATATCCTTGATCTATGGGGCGTTAAGCAATAAAAGCTCTGCATCCCTGAGCGGAGTGCAAGAGTTCATGCATTAACAAATAGAGATACTGTTTTGCATTGTGTTGGCGAGGCAGAATCGATATAATATTCAATGAGACAGACATCTAGTATTTTGTATTATCTATCCGTTTTAGTCTAAGATGACAAAATATTCAGACTTCTGGCGATACGGTTACAAAATGTCAGTCTTATCATGCTGGATCGTCATTCACTGTGTCTCCCCGCCCCCAACCCCCCAGCAGAATAGCACGTACCACTTCAGTGTGATTTAATAACCAAACGGTCTATTGTCAAATAAAATCCAGACGGCACTTGGCAGCTTTGGCCGGACAATTACAAGATGTGGCTTCAGCATTAAAATCCGTTGCTACCTGAAACCAACACGCACACACACACACACACACACAGAAAAATCAAGAGCCAGTTCTCCTCTTAATAGCAAATGAGTCATGGAACAGATCGTTCTCTCTTTTTTCTCTCACCATGCAGGCAGGAGTGCTCCTGCAAAATTACTCCGCCGACTCCCGTGATCAAACAGTGGAGGGGTACGTTTTACATTGAACACACACACATGAAATGTCACTAAATTTCCGGGGCTATTTTGCGAGGGGAATAACTTCATGTAAACACGGCTCACTGGGCATTACATATGCAGAAGAAGCATGCACACGTGTTGGTCTGATAGCATTTAATGTCCCTAAGGGAGATAGCCAGCCGACCTACTTTTGGTGTGCAAAATTCTTTACATGTCAAGTGGCCTGAGCTTTCTTTTCCCCAG
Organism: Fistularia tabacaria; assembly: GCA_901007705.1. Taxonomy (NCBI): domain Eukaryota; kingdom Metazoa; phylum Chordata; class Actinopteri; order Syngnathiformes; family Fistulariidae; genus Fistularia; species Fistularia tabacaria. The sequence goes on along the minus strand of CAAKHD010003148.1, from coordinate 15,739 downwards.
AAGAAAGGAGAGGAGGAAAAAAAGAGGGAGAGGAAAAAGAACATCAAACTGTGCAGACCATGCGAAAAAAAAAAAAAGTTGGGCAAAGAAAAGAACAGTGTCGTGGGCCAACGTTGAGGAGCATCTCCGAAAGCTGTAAATATTTACTCAGTGTGTCCTGCGCTCAGAAGCCGGGGGATGACAGACAAGTTGTGAGGATACCTCACCCACTCACAACTGAGGGCTTATTGTGCGCGGCAGCCTGAAGCGGAGAAATCTTACAGCAACACTGCCTTGATCCACTTAATAAGCAGCAAACAACCTGTCTCCGGAAGTGCACTGTGGGAGAATAAGACAAATTGTGCACTCTTGCCACGCTCTCTGGCCAGTCAATCCTTCCCATGCACCATTCAGAATACTTATTCTCCAGGCTGTGCTGACTAAGGGGAGGGTGAAAGGCTTCCCTTTGGCAAGATCTACAAACAGATGCAAGCAGCATGACAATGGGTGAGACAGGCCATTAAGAAAGGCACAGAGAATAATCAAAATATCACAATACGTACAGAATAGAAGTAAAGTGTGTGAGCAGGTTCCTCGTCCTTATCGACCCCTGACATACTTTTGCTGCCCACTTCAGGCAACCTGTTCGCCCTCACCAGCACCGCCACTTGTGCAAGGTGACATCGTCATCTGACAGCGGGACCGAAATAGCCTCCTACTGTGTAGTCCAAACTGTCATAGCAACTTGCCCGGCTGTGTCAACACCTCTCGCAGGAGAAGGGTGAGTCGAGTGCTCGGTAGCTTCCTTGTCCCCTCTGTCTACCGAAGCCGCGCCATCAACTTGAGTAAGCAGCCGCCTCTCGGGCCCAACTCATCGCCTTCTGCTCTATCTGCCTGCCACTCCGCTCTCCACCACACGCAGCCTCCTTGATGTACGGCTCCTCTTCGCTGCTCTGCATCGGAGCCCCCGCTCTCTCTCCGTTCCTAATCGCTCACTCTCCTCCTGCCACAACGCTGCACATTCATGTGCACGCAGCTGGGCTCCCGCGCTGCCCCCCTATCCTGCGTTACCAACGATGGGAGTATAGCTGCAGGCGTCGGGGACAGCGCGTGCTAACTAAAGCATGCCCCGCCGTGCATGTGCTTCAGCAGCGTAGTGTGGCGCTCGGATGCTGATTGGACTCAGCATCCGATGATTCACACACCGCTGGGGGACAAAAAAACACAAGCCCACATGGTGTTAACAGTTTGCAGATTGCAAAGGCTAACAGAGACTGAAAAATGTTGGGCCAGACATGGAGTGCAAGATACCTCACCATCAGATACAGACGTTCACATCTTACTCCTAGAATGTGACAATTCTAGGTCAGCACATGCCAGCAGAACTACTTTCTGGTATGGAGAATGTTTCTAGAACTTTGCTAGGGACAGAATGCCCATCTTTTTGACAAGATTTCTACATTTGGGCTTGAGATGATGGCGGAGCCGGTCTCACAGACTCTGGTCCAAAATGGGCTCCTCAAATGGGGTGAGATGGAGTGACTGTGGCGTGTGATTTACATCGTTTATCTTCTTTAACAATTCCCCTATCGCTCCCTGACTGTGGGGATACTGGGAGCGACGACCACCTAAATGTGTCGTTGTGATGTTTCCACGTTGGATCATTCAGGATTTAAAGAGGGATGGCCCACATTCATAGCACTTTAGTGGGCCTCTCCTCCCCTCTCAACCCAAGCACTCCATGGTTTTCTTTGATTCATCACCGAGCCTCACATGAACTGGGCACACGTTGTCACAAAATAAGGCCCTCAGGAGAGTAAAATGCGCTCGATTACAATGCGAACGCAAGTATTTCTCACAATCTGGGGGGTTGAGAAATCACACCAACTTGGAGGGACCCCCACCACCACCACCACCACCACCACCACACAAGGGCTGCCGGTGCTACAGCGCAGGCTAGGTGTCGTTAATCCCCGTCGGCTAACAGTTAGCAGGGAGTGCGACGACATTTCCCCGCAGTGATTTCTCCATTTCGAATTGTAACAAGGAGCTGATTATGAGTCGGTACGAACCTTCAGGGCGCTAATGGATGCATTTTTGCTTTTGCCTCCTCCATGCGAGGAGCCTGAGCTGTTGCTGCTAGACCTCTCCCTCCCGTCACCACCGTGTCCGGCTCTCGGGCCGAGACGGTGCTGGCCAGCGCCCCGCCGTCGACCGTCGTGGCGGCTGTCTTTGGACATCGATTCGCGCGAAAACGTTCAACGTTCGCAAGTCCCCGGACAAAGTTGTGCGGTTGTCGGGGTTGGCGTGAAAAACATGTCAGATAAATAAATGTCAGCGCAGGCAACCTAACTAACAGGAAGTGTGTCGCGTTTGCGAGGCGGAGTGGCGGAAGTGTCAGCCAATTGTTCATCTGTGACGTAGAGTTTTAGCCAATCAGAGATAGCGATAATATGGGTCAAGGGGCGGGGCGTCTTGTTATAGGGCGGGATATCGAGCTGTCTGCCATGGCAACCAGCAAGAACGAGCGGGATGTTTGGTTGACTTGTCAGAGCGCACTCAGCCAATAGCAACAGCCGGAAATAGATCAGCTAACAACATATTTTTCTTCACAACAAAAGCGCAAAACTAAATAAGAATACTGATGAGAAGAATAATTATGTTGACAATAACAATAATACAAATTCAATTATAAAGATACAGCGTGATGCCCACGGTAAGCTTCTACCCGGAGCACTTACGATTCATGAAAGGAAATTCAGAATCAGATAGAAAATCTCATCCTTCATTGTCATTGCAGAGGAATAGCTCAAAAACCTATGCTTTAAGGTGATACTGTGTTCACTTCTCTGTTTTGTCAGTCCACAATCAGTATTTGAAGTGAAAGGGACAGGACCAGGCACATTTCACCTCGTGTTCAGAATGGTTTATCAAAAACTGAATGGACATTATCATGTCAGACACAGCCAAAGGACATGCAGAAACCATCACAACTTACATTCTTCTTCTTTCTCTTCTTTGGCGAGATTTTACGGCATATGGCATCCATGGATTTATCTTACAGGAACTTTATTTCAATTTAAAAGTTGTCTCTGACGGGCAGTTGACTGATGCAAAATGAAACACAAATAAACATACCATGTGAATAACTCATGGATGTCAAAGTCAAAGCAGAATTGAACTCAGGTCAAAGGCAGTGATGTCATTGAGGAATCGATGACATCACGTTCCCACGGTGACATCATGGTCTCTTATGACATCATAGCCTTCCACTGTGTCATGCACACATCGCTAACCTTCCCCACCTTTGCTGAAGCTTTACGGTGAGTCATGGAACAGACCGTTCGTCTTTATAACAGTAATATTGGGCGGCTCCGGCTCAGTTGGTAAAGCGGACAACCCTCCGCTCGGATGATTTGCAGCTCAATCCCCGGCTTCCCCTATCTGCACGCCGAGGTGTCCTAGGACGTTATATCGAAACCCCCAGTTGCTCCTGATGGTCTGGTAGGCATCTTGCACGGTTACATCTTTGCTGCCGTCGGTGTGCGAGTGTGCAGGTGAATGGGTGAATGTAAATGCGAAGTGGTTAGCAACCATTTACAGTAGTTGCATCCAGAAGCATTACATCACATCCAGTGGGAACTTTAAATGTCTTTCTGCAAAGATGTTAATAGATAAACATGTGAGGTGTGTGTGCTGCCATCACATCCCTGTCACGGTCCATCATTTTATTTTGAAATCTCAGACGGCGTTGTACTTCCGGGATGAGTTCCCGCCCCCCCCTTTCCCCTCCCGCAGCACCAACCCAGACAACTTTTCACGGTAGCAGTATTACCTTTATTTGCACTTGATGGCCCTGTCGCGGGGATTTGTTTACACCCTGCCAGAGCCAGTTTGACAGGAGTATTGTGTGTGTGTAAACAGTGTGAATGTGTGTGTCCGGGGTGTTTGGCGCTCCCTGTGCTAGCAGGTTGAACGTCAAATTCAGTGTGTGCATGAAGTAACATCAGCCATACGACCCTGGTACTTTTCTACATGTCATTTTCATTCGAAGATTCTTGGTGTTTTTCTGCTTTCGTTTGTTTGTTTGTTACTCGTCTTTTACTTTTCTTGGTTAATATTGGCGTCCCTGTGCAGATGGCGCCCCCTGTCAGGACGCTGCTGGTACTGCTGTGTGCTCAGTTCCACTGGGTTCTGACCTCTGACAAACACCTCCACGAAGGTCATCACGTCGGCCAGCAGAACCACGATGACCATGACATGGATGTTTTGCTGGGACACAAGGTCGATACATCGCTGTTTTGTTTTTTTTTCCGCCCCAGACCCTGCCCTCTATTGACCCTCCTCCTCTCTGCCGCAGGAAACCGAGGAGCTCAAGAAACTCAGCCCAGCGGAACAGAAGATGAAGATGATGGAAATTGTGAAGAAGATTGATGGGAATGGGGACAATCTGCTAAGCGACGGTTAGTTAGCCTCCCTCAAGGTTTTAAGTTTTAATCTTAATCCAAATCACACTCACTTTTTTTTTTTCTCCCCCCCCGCCACAGAGGAAATCACACTGTGGATCCAATACGTCTACAGGAAGTACGCGCTAGATGACGCAGAGAACCGGTTTCCTGACTTCGACATGAACGGCGACGGGGTCGTGACGTGGGAGGAGTACAACATGGTCGTCCACAGCGAGCTCCTCAGTTTCGAGGAGGATGTGGTCCTGCCTGACCCGGAGCAGGAGTCTCTCCGACATGTGCGGTCCCCCCGGCGACCCGCTTCACATTTCCTCGATGCGCATCAAAAACTGACCCGTTCTCTATTAGTTGCAGCAGAAGGAGAGGAGGCGTTTTGATTTTGCGGACACGGACAACAAGGCCGGCCTGAACGTCACGGAGTTCCTCGCCTTCACTCACCCGTCTGAAGTGGATCACATGGCTGTACGGCAGGCCGCTCATCCTCCCTGACACCTGATGCATCTTCTCCGTCCTTCGTGTATTTTCTTTTTTTCATTCACCTCTGTCTCGCTAGGACTTCGCCATCGAGGATGTGCTGAGCGAGTACGACGCGGACAAGGACGGTTTCATCGCCCTGAACGAATTCATCGGGGACGTCCGCGGCGAAGGTAGGACCTTTTCCGCGGGCGCAGAACAAGATGTCGCTGATTCGTGCGCCGCCTGTTGACACAACGCCGATGTTCTCGCAAAAGGGGAGGCCCCTTCCCAGTGGGAGATCGAAGAGACCGTGCGCTTCAGAGACCTCTATGACCAGGACAAAGACGGCGTGCTGAATCACGAGGAGCTGCTCCGCTGGGTTGCGCCCAACAGCTACGGCGCGGCGAGAGAAGAGGTGAGACTGGGCGGGCGGTTGGGCTCAAGACTCAGAGATAGATTAAACACCAAAATCCCCCCACGGACACCTTGGGACGGATGTTTTCACAGTCACTCAGGGTCTTCGCTGGGAGCGGTGATGAAGTATTTGTCTCCATAATTGGAAGGATGTCAGAACAAATCAGGCGTGGGGATGAGTTGCCATGGCGATGTCTTCCTAATTTACATGAGATGGGAATAAACGCGTTGGAGTGAGTCCTTGATTTCCTTCCCAAATGCTCGCTGTTTTCCATCAGCCTCCGATCTGGAATTCCTGATGGCTGCGGCGCCCAAACTTTTCGTGTCCCGTGGCCTGGATCGCCCACGTTGCTCCCCGTGTGTGGGAGGGAGGCCCTTCGCATCCCGCCGCCGCAAAGGACAACAAATCGGTTAAATTTAGTCCGGCTTCGGGGTGCAACTGCTGTGGCGGTTCTCCACCAGCCTCATGCAATCTTACCATCCTGGGCTAAATTTACATTCGGTTTGCTGATTTCCCCCTCTGCCTGAACCCGCATGAATGCAGCGCAACCCAGCCGCGACGTTTGAAAATAGATATTTCTGCAAAGAATTTTTCAAATTGGTCAACTTTTTTCAGGGGGGGGGGGGGGGGGGGGGGGGGGGGGGGGGGCCCCGAACACACCAAA
>CAAKHD010003147.1:16019-34091 GCA_901007705.1 Fistularia tabacaria | reverse complement strand
CTGCCTCCTGTCTTTTGTTCAGTGCCACTGTCTCCAAACCATACAGCATTGCTGGTCTCCCCACTGTTTTGTAAACCTTCCTTTCATTCTAGATGAAATTCTTCTATCACAAAGAACCCCTGAAACTTTTCTCCACCCATTCCAACCTGCTTGTACACGGTTCTTAACCTCTTTTCCACACTCTGTTGCTCTAGACCGTTGACCCTAAGTACCTGAAATCCTCCAACTTCTTGATCTCCACTCCCTGCAGCCTCACCGTTCCACCCGTATTCCTCTCATTTACACACACATATTCTGTCTTGCTGCGACTAATCTCAATTCCTCTCATTTCTAGAGCAAACCTCCACCTTTCAAGATTTTCCTCAACCTGTTCCCTGCTCTCACTACAGATCACAATATCATCTGCAAACATCGTGGTTCATGGAGATTCCTGTCTAACCTCATCTGTCAGCCTGTCCATCACCACTGCAAACAAGAAGGGGCTCAGAGCTGATCCCTGATGAAGTCCCACCCCCACCTTGAACTTCTCTGTTTCACTTACAGCACACTTCTCCACTGTCTCACAACCAGTATACATGTCCTTGACCAGTCTAACATACTTCTCTGTTACTCCAGACTTCCTCATACAATACCAGAGTTCTTCTCTCGGCACCCTGTCGTATGCTTTTTCTAGGTCTACAAAAGCGCGATGCAGTTCCCTCTGACCTAATCTGTTCTTCTCTATTAGCATTCTCAAAGCGAATACTGCATCTGTGGTACTCTTTCTAGGCATGAAGTCATACTACCGCTCACAAATACTGACTTCTGGTCTCAGTCTACTTTCCACTACTCTCTCCCATAACTTCATTGTATTGCTCATCCACTTTATCCCTCTATATTTACTGCAATTCTGCACATCCCCCTTATTCTTAAAAATGGGCACCATCCCACTTCTTCTCCACTCTTCAGGCATCTTTTCGCTCTCTAAGATCCTGTTGAATAATCTAGCCAGAAACTCTACTGCTGCCTCTCCTAGACATTTCCATACCTCCACAGGTATATCATCTGGGCCAACTGCCTTTCCATTCTTCATCCTCTTCAATGCCCTCCTCACTTCACTTTTACTAATCTCTGCTACTCTGTGGTCTACAATAGTCACCTCTTCTTCCCTTCCCTCTCTATCATTTTCCTCATTCATCAACTCTTCAAAGTACTCTTTCCATCTTCCCATCACTCTTCTAGCATCTGTCAATACATTTCCCTCTCTATCCTTTATCACCCGCACCTGCTGTACATCCTTTCCGTCTCTATCTCTCTGTTTTGCCAACCTGTATAAATTAATCTCTACGTCCTTACTGTTCAACCGAGCGCAAAAGTCATCATACACCCTTTGTTTTGCCTTTGCGACCTCTATCTTTACCTCACGCTGCATCTTCTTGTACTCCTGTCTGTTCGCTTCAGTCTTCTCAGTGTCCCACTTCTTCTTTGCTAACAGCTTTCTCTGGATACATTCTTGCACTTTCTCATTCCACCACCAGGTCTCCTTATCTACTTTCCTTCCAGACGACACACCAAGTACTCTCCTACCTTTCTCCCTGATCACATTAGCTGTAGTTGTCCAGTCATCTGGAAGCTCTCCCTGACCACCAAGAACCTTTCTCATCTCCTCCCTGAAAACCAGACAGCACTCCTCCCCTTTCAGCTTCCACCACTTTGTCCTCTGCTTTGCCTTTGTCCTCTTCATCTGCCTTGTCACCAGAGTCATCCTACAAACCACCATCCTATGCTGTCTAGTACAAATCTCACCGACCACTACTTTGCAGTCACTGATCTCTTTTAGATGACCTTGTCTATACAAGATGTAGTCTACCTCCGCTCTTATAGGTTACCCTATGTTCCTGTCAATTCTGGAAAAAAGTATTTACTACAGGTATTTCCATCCTTTTTGCAAAGTCTACCACCATCTGTCCGTCTACGTTCCTATCCTGGATACCAAACCTGCCCATCACTTCTTCATCACCTCTATTGCCTGCACCAACATGTCCATCGAAGTCTGCCCCAATGACCACACTCTCATTTTTGGGGATATTCTGCATCAATTCATCTAACTCATTCCAGAACTTCTCCTTCTCCTGTAACTCACATCCTACCTGTGGGGCAAAGCCACTGACAACATTGAGCATCACACCTTTAATTTCTAGTTTCAGACTCATAAGTTTATCAGACATTCTTTTCACCTCCAGAACATTCCTAACAAACTCCTCTTTCAAGATAATTCCTACTCCATTTCTCTTCCTGTCAGTACCATGATAGTAAAACTTAAAACCTGCTCCCAAGCTTCTAGCCTTACCACCTTTCCATCTGGTCTCCTGGACACACAGTATATCCACCTTCCTTCTCTGCATCATGTCAACCAACTCTCTACTTTTTCCTGTTATCGTCCCAACATTCATAGTCCCTAGTATCAGTTCCAGACTCTTGCCTTTCCTCTTCTCTCTCTGCTTCCGAACACGCCTTCCTCCTTTCCTTCTTCGACCTACAGTAGCCCAATTTCCATTGGTACCCTGTAGGTTATCGGCACCAATGGCGGTGGTTGTTAAACCGGGCCTCGACCGATCCGGTATGAAATTTTTTAGGTTTGATTCGCATATTTGGTTTCGGCAAAAGTTTTACGCTGGATGCCCTTCCTAACATATTCTAATTCTATATTGTAGATATGTAATTCCATATCTGTCTTCAGGTACAGACCTAATAAATCAGTGCCATTTTTAACCAAAGCCTAGGGTCATATTTTACAAATTTATCAGTTCACACCTAATACATTTCAAACCATTTAATGATTTGTTTAGATTTATAGATGATATATTCACATTTCTATTCAAGAGTAATGGTAGTAGCAAATGGTTTACAAGTCTTGGGTTAACTGTGACTCATAATGGATTACAAATAGATTTCCCTTTGTTTCCAAAAGTTCAGAGTTCACTGATCAAGATCCCTAGAAACCACTGGTTTTACAGTCCCCGAATTCAATGTAATTTTTTTGTAACTTAAACAAACACAATTTGTATGTACAAATTGATAACACCATTCCCTGTCATACAACCCTTTACCCCATTAAGTTTTAAATGTGTTTGCACTGTCTGGCCATGGTGTTGTACTCGTGTCAACTATTTAGGCAAACTATGTTAAATAAGTGACTTCGACAGCTGCTTTAAAATTATCACCAGAAGCATCACTGAATCTTCAGACATGCAAATATACGAGCCAATAAATATCCTGGAAAACTGAATGAGTTTTGACAATATCCCAATCAATCAATTTTATTTGCATGCGTTTGTTTTGACAGAACTGACTCATTTAGTCCTAGCCATTCATATTTGGACGGGATTTTTTCTCAATTTCACACATTGTATTATCAAGTATTATACATAAATTGTAGTATTGCCAAAGGACATATGGTTTGTGACATCTCATTTGGCCATGGGCACACAGCTGGTTGTAGTTGATAGTTCAGATTTTTGGATCAGTGACAGAAATGCTCAATTGCCATGAAAAGAAGAGCTGGCTGAAATGAAAGTACTGGATGTTGTCATATTGAAAGGTGCACAGGCATAATAACTTTACAAAGCTAACGAGTTACATTGATGATTTAAAAATAATCATAATGTTACAGGCACAACAAAGGAGCTAACAGTTGTTTACTATCTACAGCTACAGTATGACTTTGTATGACAAGCACTTCCTGTAATTAATTCTTGACGGAAAAAAATATTTCTCTCATCCTCCTTGTGTGCAGGAGTTCAGGGCAGTGCCGAGTGCTCATGTGGTAAGAACCACTTCACCTGTGCCGTCAGTGCGTTTGGAGAATGTACCTGCATCCCAGCACAGTGGCAGTGCGATGGAGACAACGACTGCGGTGACCATAGTGACGAGGATGGCTGCAGTAAGCGTCATCTTTCTGTTTTCATTTCATACCCTTAAGAAAATTACATGTACTGGAATGTGTCCAGATTTCTTGCAAGAAGCTGCTTGCCGAAGCTGATACTGTACATACCTGGTTAAGACACACAATCAGCAGTTTTATTATGGTTTCAGAAGCGAAATGTAAAACGATGTTTATTATCATGAACAACTGTAATTCATTGCACAACATTATCCCACATCAAGCCGAATATTTGTTGTAGTTTTTTTTTTTTTTTTTTTTTTTTTAAGTCTTTTGAAATATTAAGTTTGGGTGTAATTTTCTGGGGTTCACTTTAAAATTCCATAAAACACTTAATTCTTAATGACCAATAAAAAAGAATGAGTTAATGAAAAGACTTAATAAAACAACAGACTATGATTTTAAAGGTAAAATCATTAACTCACCTCTGAATTTTAGTGTGATTCCCTTGAGCAAGTCATTAAAAGCCTTCCTTTTACTCAGACTCTGGTCTTCATTGGTCTTAAGTGTAAATTTGTTATACAGCACTACTTCTGAATCATGCGAGAAAAGAACACATGCAACCAGGCACACATTTCCTGCATAAATAAGATCTCTAATAAGAAGAAAAGGTATAATTGAGCCCATATGGATTCCATCATCACCCAGTGAAACTTTGAATGGTTCACTGGTCCAGGCAGGGTTGTATTTCTGATGGTGAAGTAGAGCAAGGGACTCTACGTGGTGCATGACTTTTGGTACCAGACAGTGTTTGGCGAGAGGGAAGTCTTGGTATCAGAGCCAGACAGGAGTTTTTTTCCTGTAAAACATATAAGTTAGTCAAAAGGAAGAAATCCTGACTTTTGTGACTTTGGTATCAATATGAAATGTCAATGTGCATGTTTTTTTTTTTTTTGCATTCCCATTGAGCAGGGAAGATTTTGCCCTTTTGTTTGACGCTCCTTCTGTGGTATGCAGTCATGTTGCCATTTGTTGATATATTACATCAGTTTGCCTTTGTCTCGTGAAGCTAGGTAGGAACTGGGAGAAGTGTTATTAATGCCCGGGCAATTTTAATGTCTAGCAAGTGCAATTGCTATGTATTGATCTGCAGTCTCCTACTTATTTAAGGAGACACATAGAGGTAGTTGACAGATATCAGTGTTTTGCAGGACCTTTGTAATCCATTAGTACTGTTTCATCGATCCCCTGGTCAGTTGCTAAGCAGGTGGATCACTCAGCCATTTCATCTATAAAAACCTCTTTCACTAAGATTCATGTTGCTTTATCTGCAAGCTTTCAAATAATGCAGATGGAAAAAAAACAAAAAACTTTTTTCTTCTGTTTACTTAACACTTTACAAGTGATGTTGGTGCCATCAGAATTTCATAGTGGAACTGTTATATTCATTTTCCACTCTTTATTTTGATTCTGAGAAAATGAAAAAAATGAAAACAAAACATTAACTTTTGTTAAAATGCACCATTTGACTTGTTGAACTTCTTAAACAACTTCAATGGATGGTTATACAATGGATTAAAACAATATTTACTGGGTATCTTTGTATATTATCTTCTTGAAATTAATGTGATGTGTTTAATAAATGATTCCAGTAACTTACTGTATTTGTTTTAACCTGATGACAATGACAGTCATATAATTTTTACTTAGTCATAATATAATTTCAAATTACAGATTTTACATATTTTGAACTGGCGACCCCTGAAGGGAAAAGACGAAAGAAAAAGAAGACATATTTTGAACTGGTAAAAACACTCACTCGGGTTGATTCGATTAAGAGGGTGGACTCCAAGCTTGTTTTTTGTCCCATAGCAGAGATGCTGAAATGCAAAACATTCAGTAAAATAGGTCTTCAAAGCTGGATCAACTTTTTAAACAGTTCAAATAATTGGACAGGACAGAATGTGTTAGAAGATAGCTGTTTGCCTCTCCAGGAAGACCCATTTGTCTGTCTGTCAGCAGGATTATAGACAGAAAAGAAAAAAAACAATTTTCATGAAAGCATGGGTTGAAGAATCAATTAAAAGTTTGGAGCACATCCACGTCATGGGGTTTTGTCTTTCTTTAAAATGCCGGATAGATGAAGCAAATCCAAAAACATTGCAAAGAAATATCACATGAACCTCCCTCCCGCTTTTTTCTTTATTAAAAAAAAAGACATATTTGTAATAGTTTTGGAAATATTCCCAGACATCTGATTATAATGTGATTTCAGTCGCGGCTTAAGGATGGATACAGGCTTTGGCAGAGTTCCTTTTCGGTCTTTGCTTCATTCCTCTGAGTGGCAGAGAAAGTTGTTGAGCCAGGCCAGAGAATTCTATTCTTATTTATTTTATTATTTTCAGGTGACGTTTTCTGAATTGATAATTTCACTTAAATGTGTGTTGTGTGATGGGCTTTTTCTGACAAAATGTATATGATAGATCTTCAGTGTGGCAGGGACTAATTACATTCTTTCTGCAATTCATCAAAGTACTAAAAAAAGAGATTTATTTGCTTGAAAGATTCAGATATGTTAGCTTTCCTGTCCAGTTTTTTATTCCGTTAATTTTACACTTATTAGTGTATTTTTTGGTTGTTGAAATGATGCATTCATAGTAAGTGCCTTCTGTCTCTGTGTAGCTGAGTCGTCCATGTGACCTAGAGTCTATTTCACCCATTGAATTAAGCCAGTCGGACCATAAACCAGATAAGTAAGATTTTTTTGTAATGTTTTCTCAACAGCTACATTTATAGAGATTACTTAGCAGACAGGGAGTATTAGACAATGACAGAGGGAAAGAAAAGGGCACTTACCATGATTCAGGAGGAGTTGCAGTCTCATTTGACCGTGAGAACATCACATTACAATGAACACATGGGAAAACATAGATAAAACACCCTTTTCAGCAAATTTGTTTCAGTGTCTTTCCTGGCATTCAGACTTTGAACCCACAAATGATGTGTATCCATTTAACAATTATCAATGAAAGCACAATTGTCCTGGATCACACTGGAAAATTTTTAAGGAATGAGAAGCAGTGTACTGCATCTATTAAGCTATCTGTGTGCGCCTCAGATCTAATTACAATGTTGGAATCATGTGGAAGTTGCCTAGTGTTGTAGATTGTGCCTGTTTTGTCTGTGTTTTGTACGAGTGCTTGCATTTTCCCGAGATAAAGTTTCATTACTATGGAAAACCTAAGAGGCAGAGGAGAAGAGCTGAAAGGGGCAGTGAAGATTATAAATCAATTCCTTTTATATAGGCACATATCTTAGTTAAATTACAAGTATTTTCATCACTGTCAGTGTAGGAACCTATCTGTTTTAAAGGAATAGCTTTTTGAAGCTGAAGAGGAAAGTTACTTGACATTACTTTGTTCTCTTTCACCTTGCACTTATGTCAGGTTGTCACACTGGATGGGCAACAAACGGCTTTAACAGATGATCACATTGCAATTAATTTCAGATGATCACATTGCAGTTAATTTTATCTAATTTTGAACAAGTTGTAGCTTTCTGTTGGTGCACCCTGAAAACTTAAGATATTTTATGAACATATTGTCAAATCCCCCCAAGCAGTTTTCGAAATCACTATTATTTTTAGTAGTGTATGAAAAACAGTTAATAAACTAAAAATGGAAAATGAAAAAAAACAAAAAAAACGCTCATTTAAAACTTACTCTGTATAATTTTTGCCTTTTATAAATTAATTATGGTATTTTATTTTTATTCATATTAATTAAAATTGATTAAAACTAAGCCTAAACTTACATCACCAACTTCAGCCAAATCCTTAAACTCTATGAAACAATTGTTTTCCCCCAACTTTTTTAGATCAGGATTATACTTGGGGCAAACGAATCCAGACATCCCAGATATATCCCAGATTTATCTCCTCAAAAAAAACATCTTGCATTTTGGGATAGCATGAGGGGTTTCCATGTTCAGTGTGATTTACCTTGGCCTTATCTTGGCTCTCGGTAGAGCTTATAGTTTTGTGCATTAGCACAGGGTTCAAGACATCATTATCGAAGACCTAGAACTCAGTCCTCAATTGTCTATTACTCTATTGCATTTAAATGTCAGAGATATGTGAAAATGTTGATAGAAATTGTTGTTTTGATTATCTTACATCTTTGAAGTGAAGAAATGTTTTACTTGTTTTACGCCCGCAAGTAAATGCTAGGAAAGTATATTTCTGGGTTCCTCACTATTAGGATAGGGCACAAGGCATTAAATAGATGCATAGCACAGAGACATTTTGAAAGATTGACAGCTCTCTTTTTTTCTAATTATTACAGCTGTCTTAGCTCAGTGGCTTTATAAAGTGCTCTGTGGCTCATGGCCAGAATAACACATTTTACAGCTTTTGATAGTAGCTAGAATACGAGCTATGAGGAATCGGACATAGAGTTTGGCTCCATTTCAGACATAAATGTTTATAACCTTGGCAGTCTGCACATCCATAAACCCTCATAAGGAGAGGGAAGGTTAAGCTGTGCATTTGTGCATTGGTTCCTATGGAAATAATGGGGGTGTGCCTTGTAATGAAGGCTGTTCAGCACAGAGATGCAAGATGAAAGTGCCAAGTAAATGAAAAAGCAAGAAAGGGAAAACATCAAAGGGATTTTTTTTGCTTTTGTTTGGTTGCATGTTTGTGCAATTGCATGTGATTGTCTCCATTGCTCTTTCACCTGTACAGCCAAATATATGGGCATTTTCACAGCCACATGTCTGAATCAGTTGAAGAGTCATGCTTTATTACATCATTCAGACTAAATTCTTCCCAACTAAACAACAAAAGAAAGCCCTCTTACTTTCTTCAAAATGGCAATTGAATCGCAGAAAAGTCTGCAATGTTATCAAATGCTCTGTGGTGCATCAAGATTGGAAAGTGCAAAGACATATACTTACCAACCCTTATTTCATGATGGACCTAGGCATATACAAACAGATTTGTCGAGTATTTGCAAAGTATTTGCTTTATAAACATAAGAACGCTGAGATGCGATGCCAACTGCTGGGGTCAGAAACTTTCTATGACTACTATATTGCACACAACCCCTAATTTAATTACTCAGTAAATTTAAATGGAGGTACATTATTTGCATTATTTTTAGCTGTACTTGGCCTAAAAGAGCCAAACATTTACATCAATACTGAGATATCAATATTTCATTTAAATATTACCTTAAATATCAATACATAGTATTTCCAAATATGACCACTTTAATGTGACCCTTTGTTTGCAGAGAACAGTGCAATGTCAATGTGGTCCTGTCGTTTTGAATTTATAAAGTGTGTGCAGCAGAGGTGCAATGTGTGAACACATTGGTCTTGAGAACTGACGGTCACACGGTCACACCATTCCATCTGTCCTGTTTACACAGATGTCAGTATATTACTGTGACTGCTACTGCCTCTTGCTTGAGAGTGGAACAATCTGTCCAGCCATTTTGTCTTTGACGTTTGATACTGATGCTGATGAACTCTTGCTTTAGAATATTTGTTAGTAGTAGCTAAAGTCCTAAATTGACTCACCAAAAGAGATTAAAACCCATATTGACACAGTGTGCGTCATTTAGGGAATTTCCTTTTTCTGATCAATTTTTCCAGTGCAAGTATATAGAAATTATTGACGGGTTTATTACCCTTTGACATATTTTTGCTTTGGTATTTGTCTTGAATTCAGTTTGAGCTGACATTTTAATAACCTGACAATTCTTGAAGGATATTATTATGAATGATCTTTTAGAAGACAAGCAGCCCATTTACCCTATCAGTTCTTTTTCCTTAGTCAGCCATAGTGTAAAAATCCTAACATATTTGTGTCTTTAAGTTAAAGGTGCACAATAAATAAAAAGGCCAGATGAGGCAGCGTGTATTTTATTAGTCTGGACAAGATGTGATCAGATTAGTAATTTCCTATGAAAGTAGTCCTTTGAACTACGCAGACACACTGATATTGGATAAGACGACCTGTATAATAGTGGCTGATTTATTTCAATTGGTATCTTATCTGATTCCGTTTTCTTGATCTCACCTGCAAGCATGTTCGAGACTATGAAATGTATCAGTAGACAGTGATACGGGATATGCAAAATGGCAGCAGATGAGGCAAGGTAACCCTGGAGAACATATATTTCATCAAGTCTCCTCTATAGTTTTTACACCTCCCACGGAGTTATTTCTTTGTCTGCATTACCCTTATGTTGGAGTAATCAGTATATCAGTGCACCCGCACACACACACACACACACACACACACAAACACACACACACACAGGGTGGAATTTGTGCCGAGTTAAAAGGTGCCGAGGTAGTGAAAGAGGGAAATTCTTTGGGCAAAGTGAGTTGAGGTATGTCTTGAGGTGTATATGCATGAGTGTGCTGAAGTGTGAGCTGAAATGGAAGAAGCTCTGTTGTGCGTTATTGAAAAGAATAAGATTTTTCTTGCTTGCTTTTCTGCTCTTTGAGGTTTGGGAAAGGGGTGTGCACTATAAACCAATACACATAGAAGAAGATGAAAGCAATTAGAGTTGTTACCATAACTTGTAAGGACCCTCTGCTAAATGTATTTCAGGATAATTTAGTAAACATAGCCTCCTCAGCAGAATGATGACAGTTCCATAGCTGTAAGTATGTCATCTCTGTGTGCAGTTGAATTGTCAGTGCAGTTTAATGAATATGCTTCTTTCTTATTTTAAACCGTGATGCTGACAAAGAAATAATAAGAAGAAATAAAAAAGTCACAATTTGCAAAATGGAAGAGGGCAATTTCCCGTTATCATTAGAATACGTGTCATCTCACAACGTGGGTTGCAGTGGTATGAGATATTTACAGACCATAAATAATGATAGTATAAGGTTATCAAAGGACACAATATTTACAGTACACCCCCTTTTTTATTTTGTTTGTTTGAATCAGAAGAAATATTTAGTGGCATAAAGCATTGTAACAAAAGTTTATTTCTTTTTGATATAGTTTCTTTCAAGATAAAATTTGAGACAATTGTTCAACTCACCAAATACTTTTCAAGAGAGCGCTTCATGTAAATTGAAGTAGAAAGTTTCAAGACTTGGATCCACAGTCACACAATTAAGAATGAGTCACAAATTTGATTAGATAAGATTTATTTTATTGATTCCCATGGGGGAAATTCCTTTGTCGCAGCAGTGCAACAATATCAATGAATAGTCTAAATATAAATAAGAGATACAATTAAAAGATAGAAAGTAAAAAGTCAAAAAAAAAGTAAATGAAGATAAATAAATAAACAGCAAAATCGACAACAACAAGGGCAAGGATAAAGACAGACTGGCAACGACAATAAAACAATGACAATGATAAACAGGATATGATGGAGTGATATCAATAGGAATAAGTGTAGACAACGGAGTTAGGGCACGACAAGTCTGAGCGGGTGAGTAATGAGGTGGTGGTCGCACAGATGTACCTCTGAACAGTCATACCCCAGAATGACGGTTAGCCCAGCTACACAGTTTGTGCCTAAATATTTAATCATGGACTTTTAAAATCAAACTGAAAATGTTCTAATAATGGATTAGTAATAATATAATACATATTTTGGAAATTCGATGCTGTATTCTTATTACATCAGACAATTCAAATGTAGGACAACCCGATATAGGGTCGTTGGATTAGTTTTCCTGCCAGCATCCACATCAGCTGCCGATGACTGGCAACATACATAGGCACAGATATTGAGCTGAGCAGCATTGATACATTCTAGAATAGTATGACAGAGGCCCTGTCTCTCAATGTCACCTGCTGTAGCTTTGGCAAGCTAACAAACTCTGCTTGTTGAGAAGCTGAAAAGGTGTCACATATCCTCTCCCATCACTTGTCCTCATTTTGTCTGAACAGCTGAGATTGTCTTGAAAAATTCAAGAGGTGAGGACAGAATTTGATCAGAAGCTTTATTGGGACTAATGGAAGTGATGCTTTGGATGAAAGAATCTATTAAATGTAGCTGCTGTTTTTTGCTGGGTATTCAAGTGCAGCTTCATCAGGTAACTGGGCGATATAGCTCTGCTTATTGCCTAATCTTAAGTTAGATTTATCATGGGTTTGTGAGGAAATAGTTGAATAAATTAGGTTAAAAAAAAAAAAGGATTGGCTGACCATGACATTTGTCCAATTTTCCAATGTGATGCCAACCAAATGTAATCTGAATATGTGAACTTTTAGTATTTTATCAGAAAAAAATACTTAACTAGTTTGTAGCTCAAAATTAGTTAATGTTAATTTGTGAGTATTTTAGGAAAAGGGGGTTATCACCAGGATTTTCACACAAACTCAACCACAGCAAAATAAGAAATACCCCCTTAATCTCCTAATCCTCCACTCTCTTCTATTTTAGCCAATCAGAATGTAGCTCTGACTGCGGGAGCGCTGCCAGTCCAAAAGCAGGAGCAGAGGAGATTAGTACCCCCTTTCACTTCGGTGTCAATTTCTCTGTTCAGCCCTTCATCTTACCTCCCTGCGTTCTTCTTTCTACCCTCGGACCACAGGAACCCTCTAACCCATCTCAATTTACTTTAGTTCCAAACCTTTTCATTTCTTATGATGTAATTGAATTTCTTCCCTCACTCAGTTTGTCTTCCTTCCTGTCTTGTTGCTTTCTCTTGTCACTTGCCTTTCTGCCTCGAGCTTTGACCATAGCTGTTTGGACACATTAGCATAATCCTCCTCCTCCTGCTCCTTCTTTTCTACATTCTCCCCTCCATTCCTTCTCTTTCCCCAACCTTGCTGCCTTACACTAGTTTATTCTTCGCCTCCGCCCTCTCACTAAATATTTACTCCAATCCCAGTAAAAGAGGCAAGCACACTTGCTCACACAGACAAGGGCATGATTAGAGGCTGTTTTGAGGGCAGAGAAAGGGACACCAGTTCGGAGCGACATGGAGTTTGTTGGTTTGGGACTTAGCCTCCTTTTTAAATCTTATACAAGCTTGTTGGAGTAGGGTTTAAATGTGTCTTAGGTCTAATTCAATAACGTCTAGTTGATGGGCTTTTGGTTTAACAAAAGTTGCATTTACCTGCAACAAAATGCATGATGGTCATTTAATTCCCAAAAACAAATTCCCAATATTGCAGAAGATAATTATATAACAAGTATATTTGCTGTAAATTGGGATGAAAGATTCCTGTTCTATTTTCCATATAACTATAATTTACAAGTATATAGCTGCAGTAATTTATTTGCATTTTTGTTAGGCAAGATAGAGCATCTACAGTTATGACCTTAGGGTGAGAGTGTTTGCAGTACGTGCTGGTTGTTGAGGGATCATCAAAGAAAAACTTTTGTTGCACTAGCTCTTGACCTGTCATCACACTTTTTGAATAATAATAATAATAATAATAATTTACACTTTATTAATCCCTTGCGGGAAATTCCCCTCTGCATTTAACTTATCATGGGTGAACCATGAGTAGTTGGCTGCCAAGCGGTGGCAGGGGAGCAGTTAAGGGTTCACTGTCTTGCTCAACAACACTTCAAAACACTAGGAGGAGCAGGAAATCGAACCAGGAATGTTTGGTTCCAAGGACGATTCCCTGCACGACGCCGCCCCTTGGTCGAATAGTTGTTTTGCGAAAATGCATTTTTACCTGCTTAATTTATCATTTACTCATCATGTCACACAACTAAAGAGGAATTGTGCAGCTGTGTTTGATTTGGATAAATAGATCAATCCACCATGTTGTGTGTCTGTGCGTGTGCATACGTGCATCCATTCACATCTGCGTGTCTATGTATATTTATTACCCGCATTATCTCCTTTTATAAATGTCCTACCATCCAAAATCAAAGCCACTATGAACTTTTGCCCCACTTGCAGCTCCAGGACGGTCGCTTTAATCCATTGCGATATGAGTTCATATCTGTTTGTTAGGTCAGTGAATAATTTGATTGCTTGAGGTTATAGGAATGTTGATTCGGGTTCCTTAATCGAGCAAAACAGCCCAAAACATATATGATACATTTGCCTTTTTTCAAGACTAGCCTGACTATTAGATCAAACCTACATTTTAGTGTCAGTTTTTATCTAGTTATCATAGAAAAACAATCTTAAAAATTGGTTGACATAATTTAATTTAGTTTTACATATAGAATATAGGGATGTACAGTATAATTTACTCTCTAGAGAGAGACATGAGTAATTGTCCCATTATTGTCATCTACATGTGTCTGGTTGACATCAAAATAAAATCAGCAGGTCATTTCCCCAATATTACCAAGAGTTTCAAAAATTATTTTAACAATCTTTACCAGGCAACTTTTGAAATGTATATGATGGCAGGGGTGATTATGGTAAAGTTGATTTCTTCAATGATTATGAGTTTTAAAAGAAGAGAATTCGAACTTACTTTGAGTACAGCACGTTTGTTTTTTTATCATCATTAGAATGATATATTTAGAGACTTTTATATATAGATAGAGAGGTAGGAAGGTGTGTGTGTATGTATGTATACAGAGTCATCTGTGTACTCATCATAACTATTTCTTACAGGATGTTGCTCTGTTACCAAAGGACTATTTCTGTTTGAGTTCCTTTCCACTATTTTGACCATATTCTTTTCATACTTGCAAAAATTGTTTGCCAACAGTAGCTTATGTATAATCTGTTTCTCATCCACATGTGGCATTTGAGAATGTACAGCATTGCTATTCTGTCATTATTATCTCGTACCATTTTGAATTGATTTTATATCCTGTCAGCCAGGCTATTTAGAAAATAAATGTGTGGGTTGTGTCTTGACTGCGGCACTCAAATGCAACTCACTGATGTTAAGCATGCAGCTGAGATTTGTCATGGCAACAAGCAAAGGTTTCTGCATTGATCTGTCATAGACGGAATGTCTTAAAAAATGGTGACATCCTGAGTCTTCCACATACTGCAATCCATTCATGCACATCAGTTTCTTCATTTTCTTCTACTTTTCTCTTTCACCCCTACATGTATTTGACAGATGGATAACAAGCACTTTGAAAGTCAAGATTTTATAGAAATACCATAGGGCTAGATGCTTGATGATAGGAAAAAAAGGTCTGTATTCCATTGCTCCTGGGTGTGGAAATCACATTTCAGAAAAATGCAGTGAAAGGCTATAATATCAGACCTGTGTGATCCTAAGAAGAACATTATCAAATTATACCAAATTTCATTTTTTTCTCAAATCCTTTTGTGTGAAGTCACAAAGTTTTAATTCTTATGTAAGCAGACGAATAATAACAAAGATTTCAGTGATTGAATATCACAATCAGAAAGTGTGTTTCTGTATCAATTAACCCAAACTAAGCTTACAATTTGAATATATAAATTGTCACCAAGGTTTAAAATGCTCTAAAGTTCTAAGTCATGTGCAGCTGAATCAATAATAATCTTACTTATATACACATATATATATAATAAGGGAATACTTTGATGTAAAACCTGGATGCCTATGTTCAGATTAATGAAAAGATTGATGTCTCATAAAGTTCACAAGCCTACAATAAGGTGTTGTCATAGCCAAGGGGAGGCAGAAGCTCTAACTACTGTAGAGGTGGAGAAGAAAGTGAAAGCTCATCATACAGCACATTCTGCCAAGAAAATCTCTGCTGGCAACACCATTCTGCTCTGACAGACTGAAATATGTGCTGGCTGCTGACCAGAGCTGTATAGAGTCAGATAATCCACCTCTGTCATAATCAACTGAGATGGAAAAAAAAAAGGCGGAGTACAAGAGGAATGACTGTGACAGATCAGAGGGACAGAGGGGATTAACTTTAGTTGGAGAGTGTTGGTGCTAGACAAGGAAAATGCATCAGATAAAGAATCATGTTTCAATACTATGAGTTTTGGTTTTCAGTGTCAAGCAGTGAACTGGGTCCAACATGGTGCTTCTGTTCGACATTCTATGTTTTTGCTCAATTTATCATTCCATCAGATATTATGCATTCTATTGAAACCTTAGATCCCCCCCAAAGAAAAGGTTGTTTTTCCACTTGTTTTAACATGGAAGAAGAATCAATTGAAATTCAATTAGACTTGAGACTACTGCATGGAAAAGAATACCAAGGATTTCCTTCCCCCGAGACTGGATAAAGGGAAAAAAAATGAAATTGCATAAAGACTTGGTAGAGGTGAAGGGAGAAATGTGTGAAATCCGACAGCAATGGGAGAAAAATGTGTGGCGTGTCAGAAGAGAATCTCTTCACATGCAGGAACATGAATAATGAAAAAAGTTAAGAGAGGCAGACAGCAAGTTTAATGGACTCCATTTATAGTGTGTGTGTGTGTGTGTGTGTGTGTGTGTGTGTGTGTGTGTGTGTGTGTGTGTGTGTGTGTGTGTGTGTGTGTATATTACTGAACTCTTAGTGCAGAGGCATGCACACAAATTAATTAAATGAAGACAGGGCTTCAGTGTCTTGCTCAAAGACACTTTGACAGAGTTTTTTAGGATTCAATCAGAGACAGTCATGTTACGGGTCCTTACAGCTGGCTGAAAACTTAAAATTCCTTTGCTGAAAGGTAAACCAATTCAGTTCAGCTCATGCCAGCTGTTTAGATATTGCAATATTCTCCCAGGGCCACTGATAATGTTTCATGGGATGCATCTCAACTGATGTCTATGTTGAATTCTGACCACTAACTAGTTAAAGGCTCAGCAGCAGAATTAATATTAGCTCTTTCTCTTAACTGCACAAGGGACATAGATGTTTAGTGGTCAGTGCTTCTGCCTCCCAGCACGAAGGGCCCTGGTTCGATTCCATCTCCGGGTTCTCCGGTTTCCTCCCATAGTCCAAAAACAGGTACCAAGTTAATTGGAAAAATTGGGAAAATTGTCCAGATGTGTGAATGAGAGAGTGAAATGGTCGTCTGTTTTATGTATGTGGTAGTATAAGCGGTAGATATTGGATGGATAGATGGGTTCCTTCTTGGAGATTTTTGTAATCATGCAACTGGCAGATTTTGCGAGAAAAAGTTCCTTGAGTATTTACCACTGGAAGTAGATGTGGGGTTGTTTAATGATTGAATGCAATGAATTTCCTCTGGCACAGACACTTAGAGCATGGCTACTACTACTAACTATTTCACCCAAAAGATACATCCATTTCACAGTGTTGAAGGCCTCCTGCATCAAAAAGCCTCTCATTAGCTTCCATCTTCTTAGGCATGGGATGTTAGTACCTTCAAAGAGACACCAGTCTACACCAAAGATCATAGGAGTGTAAGCTCCAAGAATTTTCTTTAGTTTATTATTTAATTTTTTTTTTATTATTGGTGTGTTGGGGATTCCTTTGCTATTGCTTTTCTAATTAACACATACAAATCGTTTCATGAGAACAGACTGGAAACTTAAAGTCCTATTGAGAACCCAAGCATAGACTCACAAGAATAGACTCCAGTTAACTTCTGTGGCCTAAAGGATGTATTTAAAGGCTTCAACAAATTATATGGATATAGGATCACAGAAGTAAAACCAGAGAGCGTTATTGGGTACACTTCAGTTCTTTACTTCAGAATAATTCATTGCCATCTATCTCTGGTGACACAGTCCGTCTAATTGTTTTTCCCCCTCAGTAATTGGAGTGAAAGATTTTTTTTTAGTTACGAACTCAACTTAATCTCGCAGTTCTTTGCATGTGTGTGTTTTTCAAAGGATGCAGGGCTTTGGGTTCCGACTCACTGTTTCATCCGGAATGACAGGTGAGCAGACTTGTCGAGGACTAAAAGAGAGAACATGTATCAAACAAGTTAGACTGCGTTTTCTGGTTAGACAAACAGAGCCATCTGTCCCTCTCTAGGAGCCACATCTGTTTTTCAGTCAGACAGTGTCTTCTCTCCCTGTCTGTCTGTCTCATCTGCTCTTCCCTGCATTTGTTGAGCTGGTGTGATAAGCAGTCTTTAGGCAGATATATTGGTCCCATTAGAGCCACTTGATTCTACTGCTTTGCAGTAAAGGGGGGGCATTAACTCTGCTACTCAGGGCCACTTAAAGATGCACACATATATCTTCACAGAGACATGAAGCACAAAAGCACACACACACACACACACACACACACACACACACACACACACACACACATGCACTCACATGCGCAAATTGAACTTGCTGATCCTCTCTTCCAATTTCATTAAGTACTAGTTAAAAC
>CAAKHD010003147.1:1582-15999 GCA_901007705.1 Fistularia tabacaria | reverse complement strand
CCCCCCCCTCTCCCACCCCCCCCCTCACCCCCGCCCACACACACACACACACACACCCACCTACACCCCGGTCCACACACACACACACAGCACTTCACCCAGGTCCACACACACACACACACACACACACACACACACACACACACACACATGCACTCACATGCGCAAATTGAACTTGCTGATCCTCTCTTCCAATTTCATTAAGTACTAGTTAAAACCCAATATGTTCTTCTGGCATTATAGATAAAAACTACAATCATTCATCAGTGCAGTGTCTTCTCTATTTCTATGAGCTTGACTTTTAATTATCACTGTAGCAGTTTCTATATGATTTAAAAAAAAAAAAAAAATTTAAATCATTTGCATTTTCTCCATGACTTTTCTTCTAATATAGTAACTTGTTTTCATCATTCCACTGCAACAAAAATAGAAAAAGCATAGAAAGCAGGCAGTCTTTTTCAAATGTTTCAAATGATGCCTTCAATTGGATAAATATTCAGAAATTGCAACATGCAATTTATCATTGAAATTTCTTGTGTAGTTAACTAACGATCTCTACAATAAGTACAGCAAAACAAACCAAACAATAATGAAGATTACTAGAACATTTACATGAGGGTGAATGACACAGATAATGATGATGAGAATGGCAGCTGTGTTTGTGTTTGTATGTCCGTCCGTCTGTCTGTCTCTGTGTGTGTGCGTGAGAGAGAGGAGAGCAAGTGGATGGATATGTGTGAATGACCTATGGAATGTAAGGGGGAAATATGACGTTCAAATGAGAAAAGCCTTTGAGTATAAGTCACATTAATATTTGTGTGAAAGAGTATGAATGAGGGTCCAAGTGAACACACAGCATCCATCAGGAGTCCCATTATTTAATTGTATTGCATAAAAGTTTTTGTTGTATAATAGAGAACTATTTTGAAATTAATCTAGTATTCCGGTGTTTCAGCGAGGAAATGATGGCGGAGTCATGGGACAAGTTTATTCCTTATTTCAGAAACACCACCAAACAACAGACTGACTAACTGTGAACATCTTGGATCGATAATATATACCCGGCTTAACCACGCCCCGCAACCCATAGTCCAGTGGGGTGAGAGGCCACACCTCTTAGTGTCCGCCAACTGCACTAACCCCTCCCACCCCCAGAACACCCAGATGGGACCCTGGACAAACAAGTTGTCCCTCAGGGGAGACCTGATCAGCTTGCCGTCATGGCTGCAGCGGTCACAATGGCAGGACGCACCGGACACTGGACCTGCCGAGGCGCTGGTGGAGTCCTGGATGGAGGGCAACTGCGTCAGGGGAACTGGAAAGGTGATACAACTTCACCTGCCATCCTATGCGCCAGCTTCAACTGATCCGGCATGACAGTAGTGAACTCCGAAATGGCCACGAGGTGTTGCTGCTGGCGAGCAGACCACGGCTCAACCACTTTAGACGAGGCAAAAGTTAATGGCTTCTTGTGATGTAGGCTGTGAAGGAGCAACCCTCCAAAAGGAAATGGAAATGCCGCATCGCCAGATGCCGGGAAAACAACTCCCTTTCGAAAGCACTATATTTGCATTTGCTATCTCGCAATTTGCGGCTAAAGAACGCAAGAGGCTGCCAGGCATTTGCCACCCACTGTTCACCCTAAGCCCCAATGGGAACGTTAGACACATCGGCCATCAAAGCTATGGGAACTGTGTGTGTGGGATGGATGAGAAGGACCACATTTGCCAGAGCGCACGCTAAGCACAATCGAAATTCCAAATCCATTCCAGAGTCCAGTCAGTCACAGTGTCCTTCACCAGTCCATCTCGCAATGTCCCATAAAGCGGCCCCCAAATCCATAGTACAGGTGGGTAGCGTAAGGGAGGAACTGGTTGTAAAAATTGACCATGCCGAAGAATTCCTGCAATGCTTTGACCAATGCTGGGCAAAGAAAATCAGCTACCGCTTGCACCTTAGAAGGCAACGGAACTGCACCTTGCGATGAAATGCGATACCCCAAGAAGTCAATCACCTGCACTCCAAACAGGATGACAATCAGGCCATGCTCGTCTAGACGACGGGAAACCTGCATCAGGTCCTCCAGGTGCAAGTCAGCTGACGAGCTGGCCTCCAGAAATTTGTCGAGATTGACGAAAACGAACTCGAGTCCATTGGCCTCTGGAAGGTCTGAGCGGCACCTTTGAAACCAAAAGGTATGCGCAAAAATTCAAGCAGCCCAAACTGGGTTATCACCGCAGTCTTGGGCACATCCTCCACGCGCACGGGCACCTGGTAATAACCGATCACCAGGTCCACCTTTGAAAAGATGGTAGTTTGACGATTAAACCGCTGAAAGTTGCCGCAAGGTTGCCATGACCCATCAGCCTTGGTAACGCTCCATGGTGGCGAACTCTTCCTTAGCAGTTGGCAGTTTGACTGCATCCAGGCACCGCACTCGCTCCCTCCATAGTGATGAAATGCACCACGTCTCGTTTTGTAGACACAGTGGAAAACGTGGGCGTTGTCAGCGACAGCGGAACGCAGCGCCACGCAGCACCACGCAGCGCACCGCAGCGCCACGCAGCGCCACACCTCGCCGCCGAACCACCGGTGGAAGAAGCAGAGGCCGGTCAGTGTTGTCTCTGGACGATTGCTCCGGGCAACACAACTGAATCCATATCCCCCGGCACCATCCGTCTGTGAGGGCTCCGACGCCACACTCAGGCCACATAACTGCCTGGTTGTCAGCAGAATGTGGTCAGCCTCCTCCGGCAGACCTCGGCAGCTAAACACCGAGAGTTCGCCAGGATTGCATGGTGGTTGTGGGACAAGTTTATTCTTTAAAGAAACACCAACAAACAACAACTTACTTAACTGTGAACATCCTGGATTAATAATATAGACCTGGCTCATCAATGCCCCCAACCTCTAGTCCTGTGAGGTGAGAGGCCACACTCCTTAGTGTCCACCATAGTATGAACATTGTATTCATAATACTTCTGTTTTTAAACAGAGGGCTTAGCGGTTTAAAAGTACAATCACCACAAGACATCTGGGCACATTTATCGGACGACTAGACAGCACCCATCCTTGAAGCTCAGTTATTCTATTTTCCTGCTTTTTGATGTCGGAGAAAAATCCATCTTTGACAGCTGGAATGCAGCAGATGAAAGCTGAGAAAATTGCAGATTTATGTTGCAACTTGTATTTCCTTTGGTGGCACTATTGTCCATGCAACTGCTGTGTATGGATCATATGTTGAATGTTGTGACATTTTAAGCAAAACATATGGTGCTTGTGTATGCAACAACTTGCACAATTATAGTCAAGAGTAAGTGTCTATCAGATGTCCCCTGTGGGGATACAAGACATAGACTGGGTTTAATCAGATGTGTTCCACAAATTAAATGGGTTTTTACATCATGATAAAACTGTCTTTTAAACTTAATTTATTACTGAGCATGAAGTTAAAGTCAGTGTTCTGTAAAGTTAAATATGAATGTATAAGGACATGTGTGACATTAGCTTCAATAACCCCAGGGGGGCTGGTGCATCCCAAGAGTCTGGCACATTTTATTTTGCAGGCCCATAGCCAAATAAGTTTTGAAACTCCCATTGTGGAGTATTCTATGACATGTCTGTGGAGGTTATCATATTCTATAACTTTACGAAATAAATAGAGACCTGTCAGGACCAAATGCATCAAGCTTTGCATCATCAGTATTTCTCAAATGTAACTTCTGTGATGCAGGCTTGGTCTGCTTTTACCTTCTTCACTGGAGCTCCCCCAGTTATTTTTAGTGTGACAACCCCTCTAAAGGGATGAAGAAGTAAAGAAGAAAAGGGAAGTACATCGTATAAGGATTCCTAGAGTGCAACAAACTGCACACAATTGAGAAATTAAAGATACAAGGGCCATTGTGAGCAAGTTAAGAAATGTGTGTGTCAGCCTCAGAGGAATGCAGCAGTAGCAAGCAGAGTGATGCTGAATGAAGCACAATCTGTCTGATAAGAGGGATCAAAGCGCCCAGAGACCTAATCAACCTTCCTACCATGGTCCCTGCTGATCCACCTGATAGTAGGAACAGGGCCCCTGCACTGTGTACTTTACATGCAATAGTGTGTTTGAGAGAGACAAAATTAATTGCATACTTTTTCATAACTCACTATGTGTCCAAGTCATTTTGGATCACATGTTTATTCAGTTACTTCCTCTTCACTATATTTAAATAGGTTTTATGATAAAGCATTTTTTTCCCTTATCCTTTATACCTGAGATGATCATTTTGCTAACTCATCTGAAATGAAAACAAGCTGCTTCAACTTGCAAAGCAGTTTTCTCAGCGTCATTCAGATGTCCGGTTCTGTTCTTCACAATTCGTTTAACTTCTAGACTGGTCAGAATTCCTGCTTCTGTACCTTTTGGTTCCAGCTTAATTTACAGTAGCAGCATATTTTCAAGCCAATTCTATTTCATTAATGCTGAGCTTTATTCCGTTTAGCCATAAATAAAAATGTATGATAATTCATAATGATTTATACAAAATAATAATGTGTGCGTTTCAATTGGGGAGAGCCAGCCTTGTCTTAAAGGTAATTTGAGGATGAAAGATATTCGAAGAATTTATGAAAGGGAAAGAAAATGGGTGACTCTCAGTTCTTCACTATGTTAGTTTACTGGTTAAAAATTAACAAAATAAATTGCCCTCTATTATACACATAATTTTATACATTTTACTGTGAGTCTGAGTCTACAGCTGTCTTGATGAACTTGACGTTCAAAACTCAAAAGCAAAAAATTTCAAAATGAAATGCATGACCTGACTTTTATTAGGTGATAGCATCCAGCCTTTTCTATTACATTTTGGTGAAATTTGGATTTGAGCATAAACATTCTTTGTTAGGGCACTAGAGGAATTAAGATGTAATGGCGATAATTTGATTTAACTTTAAACCTGGCAACCGTAATCTCATCACAATTCATGAGGTTTATATTAGCTTAAATGAATGTGATTCCTGTGTGACGTCCTTGGGTATCCATAACTGCTGTTGAATTGAGTCAGTTAAGTTTCAGACAAAGCTACAAGAAACACAATCCTTTGATGGTGTGCGAAACGTTTTGATTGAACATTTCAAATATTTATTTTTAAAAAGCCAATGATAAACATGCTTTATATTTTTTGACGGACTCCTGCATTCTTAAAAATCCCAAGATTAAGCAAAGTTTGTGCAAAGGTCTTCTCCTGCGTAACAAGAGATTAACTTAATCCCAATCATTTCCCTGTACATAAAGCCTTTGTAAAAAATGAACAGAACCTATCATTTTCAGAAATCTGCTTTCTCAAAAAACACCTAATTTTTAAAGGCAACCCTCAAGCACTTGCTCTACAAAAACATAATTACTTTTTTCTGTATAACCTTCGTGCTATTGCCCTCTTGATATCATGTGTTTTTTTTCTCCTTTTTAGTTTATTTTTCTGATAATTTTTTGAGCCCATCTTAAGCTGTTGAGTGTCTTATAATATCTTGGACCCGAGTCAAGGACTTTCTCTATTCCCCTAAAGTGAAAAATAAAAGGATTAAATTGCCTCAGACCTTAAATGTCTCAAACATTTTGATGCACTGAATGGAAATGAACCAAAACCAGTGGATGCTTGGAAGGAGAGAGGCAAAAATGGCATGACTAAGATTATTGTTTTGCAGCAAACCGTTCCAAACCGCCAGTCTGGTCATGTAATTTGGACAGGAAGAGGGTTCATCAGGAGGTGAAGGGAAATAGAAAGAGTGATTGGGCGAGTGAGTTCTTTGATCATGTCTCCCTTGCTTTTTGTTTCTTTGTGAATAATGTAATATCCATCCAAGGGTATGTGGGTCAGTGGGGCTCTGCTTCACCCTGGAGACCAGTGCCACACCCTAACTTAATTCTCTCACTGAGCCCTAACTCGTTTGCCTGTCTGCCTCGGTGGTTAACTCGCGCCATGGCTTCATGTATTTTTCATAAAGTCTGTATAACCCAGTCAATATTTCATTTCATGGTATTGACAGGCGAGTCCACTGGAAAGGCTTTCTCCCTCTTCACCCGTCTCTTCCACTTGCCTCCTCCCTCCATCCCACCCTGGCCTTTAATTAAATTAGCTCTGTCTGTGGATGACAAAGGGCCAGTCATTCAGGCTCTGCCCAGATAGCGAGTGGCTGCACTTAGAGCGGATATGAAGTTAAGCAGGAATGTACGGAGCAGAGTTTGGGCTCTGTGGCGCTTTCTGGGTTGTACATTAAGAAGGTTTGACAGAGGGGAGGGGTGCCTGTGGCTGATCTGGCTATAAGGAGAATAAAACCTTTTGCGTTTAAAGTGTGTCGACTTGAGGGATAAACCTTCACTGAATACAAATCCCCACTGGCATACTAATCGACATTTACCACTATTTGGTTGAAAGTTTCGTAGAAAGTTGCAACTCTGTAAAATATAGTTTCACATCTGAAATAAAGCAGCTTTATGAGGGCATTATTGAAGATCCCCCCTCCTACTTTTGTTAGACTCATTTGTCATATTACGGATCCCTCATATTACAACTATGTTCTTATCAAAAACAAAACCCACATGGTGAACCTCAATTCAAGGTTCAATTTGATGAAAACACTATCGCACATTTGAAAAAAAAACAACAACCAAAAACTAAATAATTTGTGAGTCTTTCAGAAAGGTAGGATTTTGTAGAAATCATTTGTGAAATGTAGGATTGTTACATTAAAAAATAGGTAGTAGTGTTCCACACTACACTAATGTTGAAATATATATGTATGTATCATTAATTACAAAATGCTACATACCCAGTAATCGGATATTTTGTGATAATAGGAGAATATTTGGGGAATTTTGCAAACTTTGTACAAAAAATGTATTTCATTACAGCAGGATTGAACAACAAAAAGTGACCCCTAGTCTCTCCATTCTGTCAATGCCCTCCTCTCCTCAGCGTCACAGTTGGTTTGCTTGCTTGTTCACATCGACTCATCCAACCCTGTTTGTTTGCAGTGCTTCCCACCTGCTCTCCGTTGGACTTCCACTGCGACAACGGCAAATGCATCCGTCGCTCCTGGGTGTGTGACGGAGACAACGACTGTGAGGACGATTCTGATGAACAGGACTGCCGTGAGTGCCCTTTTTCTCTCGCTTGGCCTCATCCATTTGTCAACACAAACACACAGTCAGTGGTCGTGGCACCGACATGCGCTTTGAAACACACACTCTGGCGACTTGGTCAAACTCAAAGCGAATGTTATTAAAGTAGACAGATAACTTGAGGGCAGCCATGTGCACTGTGCACTGTGGTGCTGTAAGAATTCTTGTGGTCAAACTCATGAATACAAAGAAAATCCAAGACTTTGGTGTCAGAAATATTTTCAGTGCCTAATCAGAAATGTCTTCTATTTTGACTGCAGTACTTTGTCTTCCATAAGTTGCCTCAGTGTTTCAAGTCAGCATTACCTTGAAGGAATAAGATCTATATGAGTTTAGAGTTAGGGTTAAGTTAAAATTTGGGGGTCAGAGGGCAAGGAGATAAACCTTTGTGGCTAATGCGGGTAGTGACTTCAGGTTTGCTTAGACTCCTAAATCATCTTAACTATGTCTTTGCACTGTCTTTTTGAATATTCATCCCAACTTAAAGTATTTCAGGATAAGTTCTACTTTACTTAAAAATGTTAAAATAATATTTAATTAATTTGAAGAATAATTAATTTTTACAATTGTTGTTAATACAAATATGCAGGAAACCTCACCTTTTTGTGGTCATTTGATTCTTTTTTACTGCTGCTGATTTAAGGATAAACTTTATGTTGTCACATTCAGTTACACTTGTAGCACTACATCAGTGAAATTTGA
Organism: Fistularia tabacaria; assembly: GCA_901007705.1. Taxonomy (NCBI): domain Eukaryota; kingdom Metazoa; phylum Chordata; class Actinopteri; order Syngnathiformes; family Fistulariidae; genus Fistularia; species Fistularia tabacaria. The sequence continues at coordinate 8,135 of CAAKHD010003147.1, read as the reverse complement.
CCACTGCATTTTACCCGTCATGTATGAACCATGAGCAAAAGACAGGGGACAGTTAGGGGTTCAGTGTCTTGCTCAACAACACTGGAAGGAGCACGGGAATTGAACCAGGAGTGTTAGGGTCCAGGGACGACCGCTATAACCCCCTGAGCCATGCTTCCCCCTTTCTTGCTAATATTTGTTTTTCTTTTTTTTTTTCTTTTTTTTTTGCTTTTTTCTTTTGCTAATATGACCGATTGCGATGTGATTTCAACTGGCTTGTTATAATTTTCCTTTAATTCTGAACAAAGTACACAAAAATTAAGGTCAATGGGAAAAGAAAATTACAGTATATACAGTGTTTAAACAATAAGCCACCCAAAACAAAACATTTCTCAGATGAACAAGCCAACAAAAATGATAAAAAATAAGCTTTTTAACACATAATTAGCAATGTAATGACCATTTATCATGATCCAATCCTAACATGCAGCATACCAATGGGAATGTACTCAGATCTCTGAGTGTTTTTCTTTTATTATCCAGTCTGTGATTTGGAACCTCTTAGCATATCATTAACTTTCAGCCTCAAATGACTTGCCCCTTATGTGTCCAGTTGTGTCTGGTCAGATGAGGGCCTGGGAGTGTCAGTATGGTGATTCAGGTTCATCACTATTGTAGTGTAGATGCCCCTGTGGAGGCAACTCATGATCGAACTTCATTTGTTGTGACCTTGTAGTTCTTACTTGTATCGGAACAGATCAATATGATGAGTTTTTCCCTTTGTCTACCTTTTTTTTCTTTCAAACCAGAACACAAAGGAAAAAAAAATTGTACATATAATTCTTCTGTTTTGTATGATGAAGATCTGGACACTTTATTGATCATTTATGTAAGCCTTCCCTATGAGCACAGGGTGCTCTGTGTTCCCTAGATCTATTTAGAAGCCCTAGGTATGAGACTAATGTACTTTTGTGTTCTGTGCTATGTCTCTATGTTGTAGAATTTATTGGCTTGAATTAGGAGGAAGCCGGCCTGCATTTCCCCTTCAGACACTGCCGTGCACTTTACCTCAAGTGACAGAATAGGTAGAGACAGAAATGGAAGGGGATAACAGTTTGGTGTCAACTAGTTATTGGATTTTGTTGTTTTTTTTTTTTTTTTTTACTTCAACACTGATATCTAGGAAATTAAACATGCCATTCAGTCACAGTAATCTGCATACAAACATTGTAAAGACAGTACTATATGTACCTGTTGAATCCCTGTAATAAAAAGGCTTTGTTAATGGTTTGAGGGTATTTGTGCTGAGATATTAATTATTACCGAAATAGACAAGATGATTTTTGTTTTGATACTTGCGGGTTCCCTAATGTCTTGTTTGTTTACTGTGTGTGTGTGTTTGACTTATTGTTATGGTTCCTAGGGTGACCTTGGGTGGAACACTGCAATCCTGAAATTATCAAGGCATCATTCGATGGGGCTCTGTCAGGGACAGCAAATTTTAGAATATATCAGTCAGAGATTACCTGATGTTTAGTTTAAAATATCTAAAATTTCATTCTTAGGGCAAGCTACATTTACAAAATATCCCTTTGTTATCGAATCATCGAGTGATCATGAACAATAATAGAACTAGTCATAACAACAATGTTTGAAACAATCTCTCCACCTTGATTGTGAATGAAATGTCATAAACGATGAGTTTCCAAGTTTAATATGAATTCAGGATAAAGTTGGGCTGGAAATGGCATAGTGGCCCAGCCCAACTATAGTTCTGACTTTTAGACATTTTGGGGGTATTTGATGAATTGGTGTCGATGCACATAGTAATAAAGAATAATTGAGAATGCATCTATACAACTGCATTGCTTCCCAAGCTTTACTGACATATTTCATGAAATGCTAATGCCAGTTTGTCTCAAATATGACCATTAAAGTCATTGTCAATAGCCGGATTCTTGTGTCCTCAGTGCAAACTTTGCAACACCATGATTAAAAGGTACATGAACTTAGCTTGTGTAATTTATATATTCATCTGGTACTTTTATTTGCTTTTAAACAATATCTCTAAATTTTCCGTCATCCTTTTCCACTTGTAGACCCACATTCTATGTCAGCAGACTCTGAATCACAGCTTGATGGTGGGTGGGGCAGGGGGAGGGGGGTCTTCTGTGAGTCATCTATGAATTTTTTATCTTCTTGCGGAGTAAATTTCACTCCCTCGACTTACCCCCAAACTATTTATTATTTCATGCTGCTGCTGTCTTTCTTCCTCTTATTTCCAGCCACTTTTACCTCCCTCCCTGTAATGCTTTCGGCTTTTTAAATTTTCTTTTTTCATAGTGTACCGCCAGCCCAGCGTAAAATTCTCCATGCTCAGCTGAACTGGAGCAGATGCCAAAATTTATACACAGGCAGAGAGTGAAGTTGTGTCCTGGTCTGGACATGTGTGTTTGAACATGAGATTCTGGGAACAGAAAAAAAATCACAAAATAGCATGCTGCCCGTAACACATGCAGGAAGCTGGATAATGGCTCGCAGTGCCCTTTGCTGTTTGGCAGCTTGGTAAATGATAAATGTCTTGAGGGCTTTTCTGACCTTCGACCCCTCCTTGTTTACCTCGCTGATGGGTGTGCAGAAAGAGAGGGGGAGAGAATCAATTATTCTCTAACAGGTTGAATAATAGATTAAGTCCACTTGTCGATTGTGCAGGTTGAATTAAATTTTCATTTGGACCTGGTTCTTTAGTCTCTTGCCCTTTTGGGAGGGGGGTTTTGTCTAATGCTAAGGGGAAGGTCAACTGTCGGTAAGCAGCCGATATGAGCTCACAACCAATGTACCACGTGTGTCCTAATAAGCAATGCACAACCGAAGGCAGTTATGGATGCATTAAAGTGATTTAAGTAAATGCTTTTTAAAGAGCTTACTTGCCTAAAATTGAAAATTCTATCATATTTAGTTGCCCACATGTAGATGTAGGGGACAGATGACAGGTGTCTACATCAAAATCTCTTAATGCAAGGGAACAATAGCACATCCAAAGATGTTCAGGGAAAAAAAAATCCAATTCAATAATCAGTGACTTGTAAATGTGACTTGAAGCGTCTTCTGCTTTGTGTCAATTTTTTTCCTACAAATTATTGGACAAAAATAACTCATTCCAGATCAGTTTTTGAGTTTTAGTGTTTCCATTGGTGAGACACAACAGAGCAGGCAGCTCATTGTTGCTGTTAGTACCTTACTAACTCAACTCAAGGAGGATAATTTTCCTTTGCTCACTATAACCACAACTGATATGTCTCTATTCACTCAAAGACAAAGGGAAATGTCATATTCTTTCCCAAACACTTTCAGCACTACAAAGAAGTTTCTGTATTAACTGAAGATTCGGAGATTTATGGTTGCCTTGAATGCCATGACATTTTTTCTGATACCCCCACCTTTTTTTAAATTTGGAAATAGTTATAACACCACAAACAAGCCTGACTAATTTCCATTGTTCTATGCTGCTGTGGATCATTTAAAAGATATCCTCGGTGTGTGTGCGGTCATAGGCAGATCTCAAAATAAAATAAAACTTTTGTAATATTAAACAAGAATGCCAGATATATACTGTGTCATCTTAATCAATAGCAATCCTTCCCCTGAGTTTTCAGAGGGTTTCAGATTACACAGACACACCCACAAACACAATCTACCTTGAAGCCCAAAAACCTCCATTCTGTTGACATCCCTCTGTTTCTGTCTCTTTATCTCTTAAGTTTGTCTCAGCTGCCACAGCATACAGCAGCAATAAATTATGGATTACCACCTGTCTGTGACCATTCATCATTGGTTCTCCTTGATGAACCTATTTATTTGGCCCCAGGCTAACCAGGAGTTGCCATTGGTGTTGGGAAATAACAGTTGAATGCTGTGTTTTTTAAAACAGTCAGCTCAGTCCTTTTAATAAATATAGGTGTTATTAATTGATTTTAAAATAAGGGCAGGTGAGTTTTCTGGGCATCAGTGAAAACAGTCAATGCTGCAGAAAGTTAACTTCTTCCTCACTGCATCATTGGGATTGCAGGCATAAATGACAAATGTGTCTTAAATCTCAAGTCTCAAGGTTGACTGTCAGCTGAAACATCAACTTCTTATTTACAACTGAGAGGTTTTACAAGGAAGACAAATCAAGCTGTTAGAACTCAAGTTTGGTTGGTCAAACAGCGAGCTTGTTCTTAAAGCGAGAGGTGACTTTAATGGCTTTAGTATTGATACTGCAGGAGTATATATTTTATTCCACAAACTGGAAATGAGAATGCAATGCACATATTTGTCATTCGCTTCAATGTTATTATTAATAATCTACTGGCAGAATGTTTTCCCCCAGTTATTTTCTTTGCAGCATTTCAATGTACATATATACCGGGGATGATTTATTATATCCTTAAATGCAATTCATCAAAGGGCATGAAACTTTGTTGTTTCCAAATCAAATATAGCAGAGACACGCTGATGAATATAGAATAAAATGCAGTACAGATACGTGATGACAGCCTCCCTTAAGGATTAAAACCACAATCTTTTTTTTTTTTTTTTTCCCAGACTGCTCCCTCTAATGTGTTGGATTTTACATACTTACATACAAGTTTTGTTTATTCCACTTGGTAAAATAGATATATACAAGCAATGGAAGTGTTTTCACTCTGAGGTTATTTCCATTTCATTTTATTTTTTTATTTTCCACATCATTAACTCAGTTGAGTGTTGATGATTGTTCTGAGACCAAGCAGCAAGATGAGATTTTAGCTATGGCCTGCAGTCTTGACAGAGGTCAGCCTTTAGCTTTGATGTTGATATAAATGGCTACCCTCTCTCACTTGTGTTATTGCAGCTGTAGATCCAGTGTTAGTAGACATCATATTCAGTTATTTCTGATGAAGTTCTTCCATAGTTTTAGCTATTATCTTCTGTTGGTTACTAACTAACTACTATTTTTTTCTGAAACGTATCTTCTTGACTATCTATGTCCAGCTCCCAGAGAGTGTGAGGAGGATGAGTTTCATTGCCAAAATGGCTACTGTATACGCAGTCTATGGCATTGTGATGGAGACAATGACTGTGGGGACAACAGTGATGAGCAATGTGGTGCGTAGACAAATACACACCACAAACAAAATGAAACATGCAGGCACATGTTGACGCAGAGCGTGGTAAACATTTTGCTTTCTGTTGTACTAGATATGCGTAAATGTTCGGACAAGGAGTTTCGCTGCACAGATGGGAGCTGCATTGCTGAGCACTGGTACTGTGACGGAGACACAGACTGTAAGGATGGATCTGATGAAGAGAATTGCCGTAAGTGTGTTTGTGTGTTAGCATCATCTCTTTAGAATATCAGTATATTTCAGTATTTTACCACAGTACAACTGCCTAATTTCCTAAAGGGGGGAAATAATGACTTAATATTTCAAATCTAATGAAACTGATCAGAAAATACATCACCTCTTGTGTTCATATTACCTTAATTGAAACACTTTAAAGAAGGTTTAGAAGATCACAGATTATTTGTATTTTCTATACCTTGCCAAGTTCTTGCCTTGTGTTACAGGCAAAATCAAGTAAACTCACTGAAATTTCTATGTGCTGTAATGTAACAGCAGAGTTAAAAGGTCATGTTTTCCTAGCCCAGTTAACTTAGTGAACAGAGTGATCTACTTTTTACTAAATTCTAATATTTATTCAGAATTGGCTGATCAGTAAACCAAACATGGAAAATGACTAATTCTTTTGGTATTTTTTTTAGAAATGAAGAAAGAATTATTTTGCACTTCAGTTATTTGTTATACAGTACTTACCATGTAAACTCTGAAACATGCCATATCATGGTATTATCAATGAGAATTTTCCACTCTGTATTTTAATCGAGGCCAAACATTTGTGTGTGCTTAGAACCAGATAAGTCAGCCCGTCAGTCGGGGGGAAAAAATACCTGGTTATTGGTAGGCAAATGAAAAACCTTGGTTCTGAGGTTCAAGATCCAGGAATCAGAAGACCTGAATTTATATTTGCCAGAGGAATACATTGTCTGTGGCCATGTAGTCTATTTGTACACACTGTACTGTACCTGTGAATAATCACATGACAGCAGGTAATTTGTAAAATTCAGCAGGACAAAACTCTGTTATCAGCCCAGATGCTCTTATCAAAAAATAGGACAGAAAGGGGGAGAATCGTATCGCTGCACATTAGTGCTGATCAAAGCGTTAGCAGTTTACTGCAGAGCATGTTCAGTGTCTTAAAATAACTGCTCTTCTCCTTCATTTGATCCAGTGTTTCTGACAGACTCAGCACAAAGGGGTTGTAGCTTCAGTGTTTCAGATAGTCAACTGCAGAAGTGTCTTCAAGCCTCCATTTAACATGCCAACGTGTGTGTGTGTGTGTGTGTGTGTGTGTGTGTGTGTGTGTGTGTGTGTGTGTGTGTGTGTGTGTGTGAGTGGGTGTGTGTGTGTGTGGGTGTGGTTGTGTGTGTGTGTGTGTGAGCTTTCTGTGTGGGGGTAATGAGTGTCTGGGATACAGACACTGGGTGGAG
>CAAKHD010003141.1:238661-254092 GCA_901007705.1 Fistularia tabacaria | reverse complement strand
ACACACACACACACATACACACACACACACACACACTAACGTGCATACACAAGCGCACAACCGTAGATGAAAACATCTGATTCTGCCTGGCACTGTATGGTGATTGATAGTGTCGGTGTAAATTAGTATCTCAGACTGTTATATCCCTTTACAATACAACAGCTAGTATTATATGCCGTGTTTTTGTACCGCACCATTACCATACCAATTAAATGGAGGATTAAATGATGAATTAAAATGCATAACTTTGTAAATGAAATGCATGCAGTCAGCCCGCCTGTGCTGGTCCAGTGGGCCAGGACAAGTCATGGCTCCATGTTTTTCAGCTATTCATCTACCTTTGTGCAAGAGCAATGTCTTTAATTTTAAGAGCATTTATGATCAAAGTATCTAACTATATTACGTAATGCAGTTTGTAGTCATTTAAGTGAGATTCTTGTAAGCGTTTTTGGCCGTTCCGTCATTTAGGCAAGATAGTGAGACGAAAAACAGAGAATTCAATAATGAGCTGATCATCGGCAGACAAATATTACTTTTCTCATTGTTTTGCACCGGATAAAGTTGATTACAAAAAGTATTTTTTCTAAACTCCAGCATCCCGTTAATGAGCAAATTAGCTGTATGACAACTGTGACACAGAATATCAGCGCTATTGCTGCGTGTGTTCATTCCAACTACTCATTATGTTTCTTTTGGAAATTGTGCTCGTCACTCCAGACGACAAAGAGGGCGTTCACAGATGACATTATCTATACAATTAAAATATCTACACATAATGGATTGTAGGCACAAGCTTCTGGCCTTTGGGGGTTGTGTATCATTTCATCTTTGCAAAACAAGCTAACTGTCTGCCATCTATGACCTGGATTAATGAAAGTTAACAAATTATTATATTTCTCATTTTTTATTTTTTTTGCCCAGCCGGCGGAAATTATCTGGGATCTCCATAAAAGTGGGAGCCATCATAAGAAACCACCAGTACAGTGTTTTCATTTTTTTTAAATATGCAAAAATAATGATTCAATTCTATCGAAATCCTGACCTGGTTTTACATGAAAAATAGTCCGGGACTACCCTGCCTTAGCTGTCTTCACACGTACACGGCTGCCTTTATGGGAATAATCCTCTGCCCTTTTGACCATTTTTTCTTTCATGGTTTCTAGATAGTTTAATAAAAACATGCTGTTCAGAGTTGAAAACTAATTAAGACGTCCCTAACCCCCACAAATTGCCCCCCTTGGTTTTTAGCATATCAAATAGCAGCGTTTCGATTCCTATCTCCATCTGACAGTTATTCTCTTTTTTCATCTTACGGGCTGTAATTAATTTCCCCTGAATATAATTTTTATTCTAAAGAAGAACATTTCGAGGGCATCACCGCCTCAATGTGATATAGGGTGCGTGCTCTGCTGCAGATATTATGAAACATTGCAATATAATTATATTGATCGGAAGATAGTCGGGATCGCATGATAGATGCTCATTCAACACTGTTATTAAGCTTGTATCTTGAAGTATTTCCTGTGTTGTGCAGTCCTTGAGGGCCCAATATTGAACACGCTAAACTCCACCACCCCTTGACAGACAAGTGCGCGTTTCCGCCAATGAGAAAACGGTGGTGACACTTCAGCACCGTTTGCCAAAAGGAGCTTGACTTTGAGCGCGCCACCATTCCATGGTACTTGCTTCTTTTTACATCTCCACGCGTAATTTGAATCACTGGCAGACGGCGCACATTCACAGCATGCTGTGTCAGCCTGTTTGAAATGCAGGGGAGTGTATCCGTGGCTTTGCAGTCAGGTAAGAACATGAGCCACACACAATATCCTCGAGCAAACAAATGACTCGTACAAGGCGGGATTTCATGTGCGGAGCCGCAATTAATTGCCATTGGCAGGAGAAACTGTCTTTGTCAAAGAACCGCCGCAGGGTTGTCAGGGATTATTTCAAGAGGCTGACAGAACTTGGGGAGTCTCCAGGTAGTCCAGCTGAGATCCCAACCAGCCGTCTTGTCGAGGTGCCACAGTAATTTGGCAATGAACTATTTCGGTTTCATTCAGTTGGGAGCGTAAAATGTTGTGATTCGAGACCAGCCGGAAAACACAAGACAGGTCAAGTCAATCCGAATCATATTCATTTCTGTATCCCGTTTAACAAGAGCACAACCTATAAATGACAATAAATCCAAGGGAAAAATAGAGCTGTTAATGGAAAACGGTTACTGTTAAACAATATGGCTTCAGGACAAACAGCCATGTTTTCTCTTCAAATTGGCCTCATGTCCTTTTTTTGGAGGAAAAGCAATTTCCTCTGCTCACACCAACTGTTCTAACCATTATCCTTTCATATTTGAGCTCCTACCATGGATAGAGAAGAATGTTCTATGCAGTTGAAGGTTTAATGTTGCCTAATATGTAACGTTCTACATCGTGCTTCACATCCCCTGAGACAAATATCAATTCACTTATTCCCACTTGTCCATTGTGATGTTTGGAGAAAATCCTGGATTTCTGCCTCTGCCACTAGATTCTTTCCGCAATTTTTCCCTACCATGCAGTGTTTTCACCCGGTCGGGACATCCTTTGCCTTTCCAGCACATCCATACCGCCAACAAATACCGTCTCTTCCGCCAATACCGCTCTGGTGATTGTTCGTCGACCAGGTTTCCTGTGTCTGGTTTTGTTAGAGCTCATCTATTGGTTGTGGTTTGTGTAAAGTCAACGTAAACACTGAAAGACTTACGATAATATTAAACGCAATTGATATTGTCATAAGCCCAAGACCAGGAAAAGACCGATCCAAAGCAGCTGATGCTTAACAATCGAGATGACGGGATTGCGGCTCAATCTTTCTGACGTGAGCACGGAAGTTTAGTTTCTGAATTTGAGCTCCAATAAGTGGTCAAGTATCGATTGCCAACAACTGTGCTTGCTCATATTAGCAATGCTGTTATCTTTTGCATCAGAGTCAACATTACTGACCTTGCGTGCTAGCTCTGACACGTTTTGCATTGAGGGCTAAAGGAGGTGCTTCTGTGATACGCAAAGTCATCCCCCACAAAGTTCAAAGAACAGCCATTTTGTTTATTCCTTCATGTGGAAGTTTCTAATATTTAATTTCCCTTCCACCAGCATCGTCTCACCAGACTTGTCTGTCGTGCTAATGCACGCTGTGCGTCTGTGAAATCTGTCCCCCCTGGAGCTCGTGCTCTGAGAAGATTTCCCCGCTGTGAAAATTAAAGTTTTGATAAATGTTCTTAGTGTGCTAATTTATATCCTGTAATTATCTAATCGAAATTGGCATGTTAAAGTGCCAGCCCTACTTTTTTTATGTCATTGTACAAAATGAAATAATGGCACGGTTCAAGGAATCATTGGGCATGCTAAAGATAAAGTCCATCTAAGTGTGCATCAAAAATAAAATCCCGCCGGGAGTCATATTACGCTCTGTATATGTAGTACTTTGAATTCCACCAGGGTTCACATTTAACTCCTTAATAATCAAAACAAGTGAACTACTTTAAAAGAGTTAATGTTCATGTCTTGAAGGACGATTCTGACATGACGGTTTCTCCCCCCCCCTCCACAGAGGCTTCCATCCTCTCCTATGACGGCAGTATGTACATGAAGGTCGTGATGCCCAACATCATGCACACCGAAGCCGAGGACGTGTCCCTGCGTTTCCGCTCCCAGCGGGCTTATGGTCTGCTCATGGCCACCACCTCCCGAGACTCGGCCGACACGCTTAGGCTCGAGTTGGATGGGAGTCGCGTCAAACTCACGGTCAACCTAGGTATCGTATGCCCCCTACACCCATGTGTGTTCACTCCACCCTCACCATGAGATTCTCTCTCTCTGTCTTTTTTTTTTCCACATGCCTTCTCATTACGTTGATCCCCTTAGGGTTTCTCTTAGCTTTGAAACAAAGACAAGATCCTTTCTATCTTGTTTGCATGGGTGTCAATGCAGTTTGTGCTCCCAAAATAACCTAAGAATACAACTGTTTGTGAATAACGTCCCCAGCTATACCATCACAACTTACTCCATTTCAGTGATATATACGTTTGGCCCATCTTTGAAACTGAAAACAAATCATTCATACCAATGTGTTTGTCTGCAGAGCTTTTCAGACAGTCACAGCACAACATCTCCAACACAATTGACAGCACGCACACATTTGGTAGTAAGAGTTGACTCGAGATGATTCCAATTAACCAAAGTGTGCTGAGACTGTCTAAAAGGTGAATTCCAACAGCGATCCATCATTTAACAGGGCATTACACTTTGCTTTCCCACTACTCACATGATTCTGTCTGACATTTCTCATTTCTTGGTTACCTTCCTGCTCTTCTGGGTGATCACTTTTCTTCGTTGTTTTTCTGGACGCCTACGCTCTCACCGATCTTTTATTTTTCCCATACCGATGTCTACTCCATTTCCCATCATGCTTCGTCAAAAGATGGTATTCACCCCTTCAAAGGCCTTAAGCCTGCGGCCCGTCAGGCGAACAGCCCGAGAACAGAGCCCAGCAAAACCTGCAGCTGGCTGCAACCCCAAGTTCTGCTAGATAGAAACCCTAATGTCCAAACTGTAGCCTTTTAGGAAAACCCGTCTCACACCTCAATTTTTTTGATATCTTCTAAAAGTCCGAATTTGCCACATGTTAGTTCCGTCAGTCAAGCCAACAAATTTTTAAGCTTTGTTCTTTCCCACAATGCTACATTTCAACCTAAAGGTTTGCAGCAGTAACTCTAATTGGTCCATGATCATTTCTTTACATATATATATTTTCACATACACACATATATATATATATATATGCTAAGAAATCATTATTTGCACAAACACATTACTGTTGTGTGTGTGTGTGACACAGTTAAGCGTAGTTTGATGGTTGGGGTCCTGGGCCTCTGCATGGTGCTGGTGCTGATTGGATCGTGGCTGTTTGCTCCCACTTTTCTGTTGCGGTTGACGGCACATGAAACCACCAGCCACATGGCAACCAACCCACAGCGTCCTCACAGCTGCACCAAGGTGTCCCTGTGGCTTTGGCAGGACCATTGAAGCGAATCCGTTTTCTCATTTGACCTTTGACCCCCACCGACTTCCAAAACAAAAGCACGTGATCACTATTTGAAGATCATACCAAGTCCAAGTTGAGTCCGGGTTGGAAATCTCATGTAGCTGGTACCAAAAGTGGCCATTTTAACGTGAATATTGCACCTCAATAGTTAATTGCTAATATCATCACATTTTGGATTCTGCCACCAATTGGTGAAAAAGAATGAATGCAATCTTTACCAACTGGCATATATCAATAGAGTGAAAAAAAGACATGGTATTAAGTGTGATATATTTTAAAAATATCAAACCCATTTCAATTTTTCAACCGCAATTAGTAACTTTGTTTACTCGAATTCAAAGATCAAGAAATAAAATGGCTGCCTTCCCACATGTGTACGTCCCCGGAAGGGTGGACTTCTTGTTTTTGGATGTCTGCAGCAGTAACCTTGAAGGATGCAATTTCATCTGTCATTTATTCTTCCCCATCTAGACTGTATGAGGATAATCTGTAACTCCAGTAAGTTAACACTCAAGTTTCATTTTGCTTTCTATGTCGATGATATGTTGATGATGTTTTTCTTTTTCTTTTTTTTTTTTTTTGAAGGAAATGTGTTTTATTTTAAAATGTGAGTCCTGCACCGCTCTCCACTCTCTCATGTAGAATAAGTTTGCTCACTTGATGTGATATTTCAGGGGTTACCAAGAAAAAAAAAACGCTCAGCCTATTGGAATGGGTGGTGATTTCTTTTGAGTGAATCAAACATTACTTTTTTTTAAGTTTTCAGCATATTTTTCACAACATAAAATCTAATATATAAAGTTAGCCTTTTTCTCCTTGTATTTTCTTTGATAGTATACCTGCCATTTCATTTTTAAGCACTCGGTTACACTTTCAAGGTAAGGATTGGAAATCACCACTCATGATATACTTTATTTTATTGTTTTTATTTTTTTGTTTTATAGAACAATGGCTAAAAAATAAAAGCTTTATGCAGTTCAAAAGCAGATTTTTTGGCAACTATATAATGCCATTTTTAACCCCCCCCAGGTGACAAGTAAATAATAAAAAAACATTGCAGTCTCTGGTTTCTACCTTTGCCAAATGTCTTTGTATTGACTGGAGTTAAAGGGCAGATACAGCAACATTTCATTAAACTGTCTCCAGGTGGGATTCCTGAGAAAATGAAATTATGAGGAAAAAATACTTTTGTACAATTCACTGCATTTTTCAAAAAATATCGACACATGACAAGGCATGTCAGCACACAACAGGTCAGAAATATAATATTAAATATGGATATGTTTTTTGAAAAGTTGTTGTGTATTGCCCTTTTAAGGCCACGTAATAAAATACCATTTTGTGATCTACCTTTGAAGGTAAAGCCTTTTTTTATCTTAAATATTCATACTCTAGAACAAATCTTGCACATATTATTAGATCTGTATTATCTATCCCGCCCACATCGGCGTGAATTTGAACGTCGCCATCTAAAGAAGCCACCAAGAAGAGTTTTAGGCAGGGAAATGCAAAATACTGTCTCGGTTTTGTTCGGGTTATTCTAAAGTCTCTCATGTAAGCTGTTTAACGTTATTTTTATTTTTATATAAGTCGGGGTCAATCAGCGGTTCATTATACAGCATTGAGATTTTTTGTACGGACTTCCTTATTGCAAAAGACAACTGAGTCTGTCTTGTATTAGTCCCACACTTTGCAGAGGCATGAGGCTGACTTTACACTAACAAATAGAAGATCTTCATTTAAGAGATTTCAGGCTAATAAAGCCAAGCATAATGTAAACCAAAAATCTGTATAACCAACAGCATTGGTATTTATATAATAATTTGGTTTATTTACTTGTCGCTAGCAACTGGTCTTATCATAATTGAAGATTTGTTGACTTGGTTATGATGTGAGGAAATCTTTTGATTCAGCGATTCTGGCAGAATTGTCTGAAGGACTCAATGATTTCCTGAACCACAACTTAACTCTGGTGTTTTTTATGGGTCTGGTCGCCCTGCACTTCATGCAGGGATGCACTTTAGGTGCATTTATCACTTAGTCGACTGGTGATCCATTCTATTTGCGTCTGCATGCTTTTATCGGGGGGCCTGTAAAGTTGCGTGAAAAGGATCCCAAACATCAGTCCCTTTTTTCGGGACACTTTCTTTGAATAAATATCACACTTTTACCTTCATGCTACAGCCGGGTGAAGAGGGCAAAATCAGATATTTACTCCAGGAGTGGAGAAATTTATGTCTAATATTTTGTATTGCCAGACTGTGATTGTGTGATATTGCTTTGTAGTCAAACTTAAGTAAGGTTAAAAAAAAGTACTGACTACAATAACAATAATAGCAACAACAGCAACAATAAATGACAATTATGGTAATAAAGGGCTATTGGCTTCAGCATGTGGTGCCCTGAGCAAAGTACAGTGTGCATAATAAGCCTAGAGCTATTGAATATACAGAACACAAAGCACCTTACTTGTCAATTCCTGAAACATGAGATTCTTTTCTTTTCGCGCAGAAACGATACAGTTCATATTTTCTTTTTAGATTTATTACATATTTATTGATTTTTTGCATCATTTTCAAAAATTACAAAAATAAAACTTGTGAGTTGAGGTACTTGTTTTCACCTTTAATGGGGGTGTCCAATGACGAAAAGAAAGATAGATTTGTGGATGGAAACAAGAACTACTACGCTAATAATCGCCTTAAATAGAATTGCGTGAGCAGCAGTCTTTCTTGGAAACTTTGAATTTTCTCATGAAGGTCAGCGTTTACAGTGCTAGAATACAGGTGGCTGACAAATTCACGCCGAACAGGAGTCAGCTGGGGAACAAAAGTCGAGATGCAGAGAAGATGCGCCTCCTCTTCCACAGCAGGTGTCCAAGCGAAATATATCACAGTGAAGAAATTATTTTTTATTTTCTTTTTTTTCATCGAGGCGAACAAAATTGCAGCATAGTTCCTCGAACATAGCACCACGCAGTGTGAAACTGTCAGCCTCTTTTGTGTTGCACCTATCATCCCACCTAGGCTAAGAGGGAAAAACACAATAAACAAAACAATCTGTCATCGAAAATGGCACTTATCTTGGAAAATAGCTAACATTACAGTGCACAGTTCACTTCATGGAAAATAGCAATGAGATCATTATGTTATCGCATCATGGGAGGTTACAGAAGAATCATCTTATACCCTCTGAACATAAATCAGTTCAAGCATCAGAAATACAAGATTTAGAGGAAGAATGACAAGAACAATAGGCCCTTTTATAGATCCATTAACTTAACTTTAGCTTTATCAAGGGGCCGCTGGATAAACCATAACGATCACCTCCAACTTATAACAAGTACATGAAGCCCATTACAGAATAGAGCAACAGGAACCTTAAAAGAGGTCGAAAAGAAGGCGACCGCAGGTTATTAGTTGCTTTAATTTCATTAATTACCAACTGCATTTATTTCAATTTTATTTGAACAATATAGTTGGAAAAAAAACATACCTATCTGTGCCCTGACTTCATACAGGTGGCTTGGCAACCTTATGAAACCGCAGAGCTCTTGGGTCATTTCACTGGATAGGCGATGTTTGCAATGTTTAGCATGTGGTGCAATTTTGGTATGGAAAGACCTGGACAGCATGTTAGGGTTTAGAGGTGAACATGAATATGTAAAGTTCTCCATGATGGGAGAGATGCGCTCGCTGAAGTGAGGAGGGTGATTCGCATCGCCGAAGGCCTGTCATCCTCAGATAGTTGCAGGGATGTTAGAGTTAAAACTGACGTTGTCTTTCAGCAGCTCGTCCATCGTCCATCATCGAACGTGCACCGGTTTCTTGTGGTCAAGCATTGTTTTATTCATCAGGGAACATTTTCTATTTATTCAATATAAAATATCTAAATAGTAAATTAAGCCATGTGGCAGTTTCTATTTTGTATGTGACTCCCCTAGCTTCAGTGCAAAAGGATCTTTCATTCCAGACAAATAGTAAATATATTTTTGAATTTACAGATGTTTTTAATGTGTTTGTCAGATAACTCGGGTCAAGTTGCACAGCTACACACATTTACCTTCTTTATCTTCATCTTTCCATGCATTTTTTCTGATAAGTAGGGTAATTGTTTTAGTTTTTCAGACAGGCGAACATTCGTTATTTAGAACCGGCCGCCCTCTGTTGTCTTTTGGGATTTACAAATGAGTACATTTGATTTCAGATGTCATTTTTGAAAATAAGGGTTTATGCACTCAACATAACTCAACTGTGATAACCTTTTGAATGCGATAAGACGAGATAGGATAGAATAGAAAAAGATTCTCCTTTATTCATCCTGCAGTGGGGATAATGGGCGAGTGTAACATTCAGATGTCGTCTGCATAAGTAATGCATCATGTGTTTGTATATTTAATCAATTAAATTTCATTTATCTGGCATATTTTGATTACCCCGCAGAATCAACAGAGGTTAAACTGGTGAATTGATCGAGCATGGAAGCATAAATGTAATTACAGGGCCCAGTGTTCAGTACAAAAACTACTGAATCATTAAACATAACGGAAAAACTACAGATAGCTGTTAATGAACTTAACCAGTGTATTTATATTATTTTATTATTTTATAATATTATATTTATATTATTATATTATATTTCTATATTTTATTCTTTACAAATGAGACTGATAAAATTAACAATCCTACTTTTTCAATTTATTGATTTATTGATTTATTTTGGGCCGTGTAGAAATATGACAAACACAACTTGAGATTGAGGGTGTGGAGTCAAGAATTGATTCATTTATGAGTTTATTTATTTGTATGGTCAAGTGTTTTCTTAGATCAACGCCGCACTAAAAACTTCGGGTTGAAAAAATGATTCTGGTTCAGTAGGAGCTGCAGGTTTTTATCCCCGATGACATCATTTAAAACGGTTAAAATCGGTTATTTGTTTTGTGTTAGCATACAGATCTGGTTATTGCAATGAATGGGGTTCACGAACCCCAGAAAGATTGCCAGCTGCGTAGGTATCTACCATCGCTCTCCGAGGCCAGGTGTTTAAATACAGAATTACAGATGATTTTCCTTTTTTTTTTCACTGTGTATTGCACTGACTAAACCAAACCTTTGTTTTCCAAAGGTATAAGTCTGAAAAACAAGATTTATAGGCGTATTCTAGTTGCACACAGTATTTCTGCAACAGATCTCAGGCTGACTGGTGGGAAAACAGAGGTTTGGTTTGAGGCTCAGAATGTCTTTAACTCTGTCATTGACCATTGTTCTCAGGCAAGGGACCGGAGAACCTGTATGCCGGGCAAAAGCTCAATGATAATGAATGGCATACGGTGCGTGTGGTGCGCCGCGGCAAATCCTACAAGCTAACCGTTGACGTTGATGTAGCAGAAGGTACTTACCTGCGCCAGCCAGGGATCATGCCTAGTTAGTGGAATTACACACTACTGTTTACCATAGTGACTCATAAGAAAGCATGTGTGTTTATGTTAACTGCTAGTGTGAGAGTGCATCCATCTAATACAAATAATGTAATTTTCTCCTTAAATCAGCCCTTTTGTGTTAGTGTCAGACAGTGTTCTCTTTTCTTTTTGTTTTTTGTCTTTCTTTTCAACCCGTCCCCTGCACCCTCCCCGTCTTCAGGCTGGATGGTGGGCGACCACACTCGCCTGGAGTTCCACAACATTGAAACGGGCATCATGACGGAGCGCCGCTTCGTTTCCAGCATCCCGTCCAGTTTTATCGGTCACCTCCAGAGCCTCAGGTACTCGCCGTTCACCAACTCACCTTATGTTTACGCCTTTTTCCATCAGTCAATCCATCGGTTCATTATTAATTCATTGACTTATTTATTTACAGATCAATATCAGTTGGTCAGACTTTATTTCATATTAATACTGGAAATTGCACCGGGCCCTTCATGCACCAGTTACATAAAAACAACCCCCTCCCGACATTTATTAAAATGGCAGGGAGCATCGCAAAAAGAAATAAAAAGGTTCAGCTCAAGAGGGAAATTATTACAAGAAACAAAAATAAATAGAGATATTTTTGATTTTAAATCTCAGAAAAAAATTCCCGATGTGATTTAAGACCAAGACAAAGAAAACAGGTTCGCACATATAAATAAAAATGAAAATTAATAAATACATTTCAATTAGAAGCCAGACTGAATTAGACGTATTTTTAGAAGTGACTCACTGATGGGTTTATCCCCGGCGCCCTAATCGGCCGTGTTCCTGACAGCAGTGATGGATGCCATCGAGCCGACAGAGCAATTATGAACACAGGAAATAGGAAAATCAAATGATGTTGAAATAAAGTGAAAATCAGTAAAGGGCAGAGACCGGGGCGGGAGATATTTCCGACAAAGACAGATTTTGACCGTCTGTTTTTGATCCCTCTCAGTGGCCGTACATAATGGCCGCTTGAATAATGTCTTAGCAAAGTCATATTTTAATATGTTATAATTCCTGAGCAAAAAGAGGAGAACAATATGTTAACGAAGGATCTTAACCCAAAGATCACAAGGTTCTCAACCTAACAGGAGAGACAGGAGAGGCGCTACAACTTACCCAAATTCAACGCGAGACTTCAAATGAACGAAATTGAAAATAAATTAAATGGAAATGGATATAACAATAAAGATATTAAATAACCTTATATCTATTACACATTTTGCGTTCTCAAACTCAAACACTTTTATTGTCGTTACGCAACGTGCAACGAAATTGGGAGGAAGCGGCTCTCAGAGCCAGCGTTGTTTAAAATATAAAAAGGCAGAACACAACAAAGGCAGCAATTCTAAGTTAAAAATATACAAAAAAAATAAAAGACAATGACTAAAAGAATAAATAGATACATAAAAATCCCAGTAGGTTTGTACAGTGGAGTCACTTGGGCTTATTGCACAGTACTGGATTTAATGTTCAAGTGCTCAGAGTTGAGTGGAATTCAATGCAATGACAACTCTGGGGTAAAAACTTTTTTCTTTTTTTAATCTGTTTGTTTTTGCTTTGATAGTTCTAAAGCTACTGCAATACCTGGATGCAAAATATATAAGCACTTCTTGTTTTATTTATAGTCTAATGTTTTTTACACTCCATGCATTCATGTGGTACATATATGTGTGTGTGTGTTCTTGTGAAAATGCACTTCTCGGATGCAAAAATATACATGCATATATATATATATACATATATATGCACTACATGGATGCGAAAAAACACAAGACTCTAAATAAGAATAAATAAAGGTTTTATTTTTATAGATAAATCAGGATTCATATTGGTGGTCAAAACTTTGAAAATAACCTCTAATTCTTTCGATTAAAATTTCAGAGGTATTGATTTTAGCGCAAGAGCCCTTGAATTTATTACATTTTGCAGGTAGAATATAAATTGTTCTCAGCTTTTAGAGTTATTCGTCCCCCCACGATAGTTATTAACCAGAACCACCATAATGAAAATTCAAAATGACTTACTGAATATTATTTACTCCCATTGTCTCGGCTAGTTTGTTTGTTTGTTTGCCAATTTCGGCATCGCAATCTACATTTTACAGCCTGTATTTTTTGCAATGATATAGAAATAGAACAGCTTTATTGCCATTGTAAAATGTAATCAAACAAAATTAAGGTGCACCTCCATACTGTGTTTACATTGAATCAAAGAACGGAAGATAAATATCAAGATTTACATGTTTACATAGGATATTGCACATTTGAGTGCAAGTGTCCTTCTTTAGATATCCACTTGTTTGTGATTGGTCGTCCAGTGTGAGCTCACTTCTCCGATGTGACTTAGTTCACGTCCATATCGACAAACCTTGGTTCACCTAACAAACAGACGACCGGCTCCCCGACGCCGTATACCTGGAACCGGTGTGGATCGCTATTTCTTCAAGCCGGATCAATTAAAACAGCATCTCGGATGCTGTAAACTTGCTTTATGATACGGACGGTCAACCCCATATCAGCGTCTAAATGATGGGGGGGCCGGCTGTCTACGGTGGATTTTATAGGAAACTTGCTTGAGTATTTCTTGAATGCTAAAAAAAAAAAAAAAAAAAAAAGGAGGGGAGAAACACCCGAGTGCGATTTTGAAGGACTTTCTCTGCATTTTCTCTGCCTCATTACCAATTGATCCCAACACACTATTTTACCAGAGACTGCGAGCTCAATATGTTTCGCCGTGTGCATAACAATCACCTTGTGTGCAAAAGCGGTGGCGGTGCGGTGCCTCTGCCGGGAAGAGCGCACTATGTAATTTAGTGTCAAGCAGTTCTTGTGTCTTCTTCTGAGCGCTGACATTGACGAATATTGATTGACTTGAGTGATTTTTTTTATTTATTTATTCATTTTTTTTTAAACGAGCTTTCTCTAAGGCAATAGCTCCGTTTGTGGCAGGAAATGCATCTCCGGGTACATGTGTTCCACAACTCTGTAACAGTTGATTCATAACCGAGTAATAATTTATTTTTGTTTTTATTTAGTTTAGCAATAAATATATACCAATAGTAACAATAATAATGAATCTCAATAAAATCTTCCAATAAATCTATATTTTGATAGGAAAATTCTGAAATTCAATCCGTATGATGGTTATATTTTTTTACAGGTCATAGGGGCATGCCATCAAGGGTCCCGTCCAGTGTTATCTATGTTAAATATAAAAAAGTAATGGAGGTATTCTCATTCATAGCAGTTATAAAGATGAGTTATTATGATATTTTTTTAATTTTCTGCAGTGCAGCCCACAATTTAAAGTCTGTAGAGTTTGTTTTTTGCACACATTAATAACCAAGTAATAATGCATTTATTATTATCCTACAAATATATCCATAGCTAAATCTTAATAACAATAGTAATAAAAATAAAAATGAAAATAAAAATAAAAATAAAAATAAAAATAAAAATAAAAATAAAAATAAAAATAAAAATAAAAATAAAAATAAAAATAAAAATAAAAATAATAGATCTCAATAAAGTGTTGCATAAATTTGTCTTTTGAAAGGAGAATTTTTGAAAATTCTGTCTATATGATGGTTAAAAATGTCATACAGATGATGGAAAGCATGCCAAAAAGGGTCCGATTAGTGTTATCTATGTTAAAATTAAAACAGATTTCATTTTTAGCAGTTATAAAGACAAGTTATGATAAATTCTTCTTAAATACTCCACAATTTAAAGTATGTAGGGATTGTGTATTTTTATTAGTTATTATTCGACATCAGTGTTTTTTTAGGAGGATCATTTCACCGACCTCGTTGCGTTGTTCTCCCCTCAGATTCAACGGCATGCTCTACATCGACCTGTGCAAGAACGGCGACATTGATTTTTGCGAGCTCAATGCCCGCTTCGGGGTTCGCGCCATTATCGCCGACCCCGTCACCTTCAAGTCCAAGAGCAGCTATTTGAGCCTCGCCACTCTGCAGGCCTACACGTCCATGCACCTGTTCTTCCAGTTCAAGACCACCTCGCCGGACGGCTTCATCCTTTTCAACTCCGGGGACGGAAACGACTTCATTGCTGTGGAGCTGGTTAAAGGGTAGGGTTTATTTCGATCGCTTTTTCTCATCCTATTTTTAAATTCGTGTTATCGGGACAAAAATTATGAAATGACATTCATGAAAATAAGTTGGATGGAACTTGATAGTCATCATAACGTCAGTGAGGACATAACTTGGAAAAAATTGTAATGAATGATCAAAATGCTGTTTTTTTTTTTTTGCAAAAGACTAAAATCTAAATAATTAAGATAAAATAGTTGAAATAAAATGGATAAACGAAGTAGGCGTTACAGTGGCACAGTGGTTAACCCGCCTCACAGCAAAGTTAAATTCCGTCTAACGGCCTTCTTTTATTCCGGCTTCTCTGTTTTCCTCCCGCAGTCCAAAGACACACAGGAGGTTTATTGGAGACTCTAAATTGAGATATTGAGAGTGTGACGTGTGACTGTAGTAAAGCTAGTGAGCGAATGAATGAGTGAACGAATGAATGAATGAATGAATGAATGAATGAATGAATGAATGAATGAATGAATGAATGAATGAATGAATGAATGAATGAGAGATCGAATGAATGATTGAATGAGAGATTGAATGGAGGTCATGTGTATTTGATTCTGGAAAAAGTGGAGATGACAAAATATCTGGCACTTTCAGTTTGGAAAAGGGTGAGAAGCCCTGATCAATGATCTATCTATCTATCTATCTATCTATCTATCTATCTATCTATCTATCTATCTATCTATCTATCTATCTATCTATCTATCTATCTAGCTATCTATCTATCCATCCATCCATCCATCCACCCATCCATCCACCTG
Source organism: Fistularia tabacaria (assembly GCA_901007705.1). NCBI lineage: Eukaryota > Metazoa > Chordata > Actinopteri > Syngnathiformes > Fistulariidae > Fistularia > Fistularia tabacaria. Next base: position 238,686 of record CAAKHD010003141.1, on the reverse strand, counting down.
TCTGTCTGTCTGTCTGTCTGTCTGT
>CAAKHD010003141.1:225795-236335 GCA_901007705.1 Fistularia tabacaria | reverse complement strand
CAATGGCCGCCCCCCCCCCCCGAGTGCTAACCGATAACCCGCTGGTCAAATATCCCCCCTGTGAGAAGTGGTCAGTATCATCCCATGAGATCAATTTTTCGTTGTTGTTTTTTTTTTTTTTTACGGTCGCATCCAGAGGGAGCAAAAACTGAATGTTGGACTTTTATGAATCCTAGATTTATTTTATTTGAAAAAAAAACATCTTTTTTTTTTTTTTTTTTTTGTTTTTTTATTTTCAAGTTTTGGGGGCCCCCCCCCCCCCGTGTCTTTACTTGATTTCTAACTAATGAGTTTGATTGACACAAAAGTAGCTCGGCCCAAGACCGCACCCTCGCCACTTCCTGATCCTGTCAGGGTTTTGTGTTGTACTGCTGCACATCTGCATATTTGTTTGGTAACAGCATCACAGGCTGATGCCGGTCCAAGTTTGCAGAAAGAATCAGGTAGTCACTTCAATCGGTGCCTTTGTCTCAATTTTTTTTTTTACAGAAATCAGGTTATGCTAGCAACTAGATTGTTGTTTGTTTTTTGCGCAAAATCCATAGGCTCTTTTGATGCCACTTTATTAGGCACACTGAGCTCACACTAAAGCAGCACCATCCATCTGAGCGGTACAGCCTCCCTTGATTATGATTATAATCAGTTTTTAAATAAATTAATTTGTGAAGGGCCTTGGATTCTTCGATTAAGAAAAATGGAAATTATTCAATTCCCTTTTTTCGGGGTGGGGGGGGGGCTGTACCGTCTGTTCTACTGTCACACTTGGGAAAAATGAATGTGTCAAGTGAAGAGGTCGGTTAAACCAAGTTCTTACTTTACTGTGGAACTGTTAGCACCAGCAAATCACCATAACGACGAATGTTAACTTTTTCTCATTTACATTAAGCACCGACTGAACTCATGATTATAATACAATATAATAACACATGACAGCACTAACAGCTCAACTACTCATCATAATAAAAAAAAATATATATATATAAGATATATATTAAAAAAATCCTGGACGCACCTTTATATCATTTTTACACAATATATATATTTGTGTATATATATATATATGCTTACTCACCCATGCAAATGACATTAATGAATTCCCCAAATGTTAAACTCACACAAAAGATCTTGACTTTATAGAGCTTTAAAATAAATGATGATGCTTTATTGTAAATATAAAAAGTATATATATATATTAGTCAAAAAAATGTTTTTAAATATATATTGTGCTTTTTTGAAAAAAAAATTTGGAAGACACAAACAGAAATGCATTTTTAGTTCAAAATGAATACAAATCTATTTGAAAGAAATTGTTCGGCGTCGCAGCCACGCCCAAGTCACACGCAGCCCCTCTCCAAGAGGGCTCTATTTCCTCACACCAATGAAACTGACTCTAATTTAGACTTTTATAAGCCCCACATCTCAGTTATGTATTTGTTAACTTGTTTATGAATCCTACTGATGCATTTACACTTAATATTTCACTGCCGTCGATGAGGAATCCATGTTTGCCTTGGAAATGCAGTGTGATTTGGCATAAAGTGGACAGTCGCGCTCAAGCACCTACAAACTTGCCAAACGTTTTTCATTTGTATATGCATATAATCATGTGGCAACACACCGGTGGTCTTGTTGAAACATTTTTGCACGAGCAAGCAAATGTTTCCATCTTCCTGTGCAAGTCGTGCTTTCTTCCTGTGCTCGTGTTCGTCATCCTCTTTAGCCTCTGGGTCCGTACCTTGTTTTTGTTTTTCCATAACCTGTTCTTGTTTGCATGGAAATCATTTTTCTGTATAACTGTTTTGCTTTTTGTTGTTTTCCTCTGCTTGCCATATCATCCGGCTGGACATTGTAATAGAGTGTAATGTATCCGTATGCATATATTTCCAGTCCCGTGTCGGACAATTGAATGTGATATTCTTTACAGAATTACTGGCTGTGGAAATCTGAATGGGGCTTCATCACAATGTATCTAACTGTACAGCAAAAACATAATGGTTGATTGATTTATTTCTCAAAATAAAATCTCATCAATCACAGTTTGTCCGTCTTGTATCATGTTCATGGCAATCTAATGTTTCATTTCTTTGTGTGCTTGTTTATATATCTATCTATATGTATGATTTGGTTTCTTTGTTGATGGATCATGCGCTGTTGATAAGCCATTGTACTGCATTGCCATGCACGGCCTGACTTTTATTTTAAGCTTTTTTTCTTCAGACATGGAATGGATTTTTTTTTTGTTTATTTTTTTAAATTTTTGATTTAACAATAACCCTTAATCCCAACCCTTTTCTTAAAGTCCTGTTTTGCAGTACCACGTTGTGCCACAAGGTGGCGGTGGTGCAGTGTTGCTTGGAAACGCTTCCCGATGTTCACCTTGAAAATGTAGCCAGAACTCAAGGAAAAGTGGCGCTTTCATTTCCCTTGTATTTAAATGTCTGGAATGGTCATCTGAATACGACTTTCATATGCAGGACTGAAAAAATAAATAAATGAAAAAAATCTGAACTGCAATTATATACTGTATATAATGTAGTCAGGACATTAATTTATTTATTATATCAATTTATTTATTTCCAATCATTTATCCCCTTTGCATTTGCTACTGTTTTTGCTTATGCTTTTGCTTTTGCAAATTTCCTGGTATTCTTGTGATTGTTGGGGGGAAAAAAAGTTTACGCAAGTTTGGAGGTACTTATTTTTCAAAGAATTGTTTTTTTCGTATCATTTTTTATCCTTTATTCACGAAATGCATTTTCTATGTATTTCTACACACAAGCACACATGCAGGAACATGCAGGAACTCGACACATTATATGGCATTATAGTATGTCATTTGTCCTGGTTTATTTTTGAAGATATCATCGCTAATGCTCATATTCTTACATTCAACTTTACTGTTTACATGTATTTTACAGTATATTAAACAGTAAAGGCTGTAGCCACTGCAATGTTTAGCTAGCATCCATGAACCAGTTTAAACCTTGAGACAAAAAGAGACGCTGCCTCACTTACTCAGGTAAGTCTTTGTTCAGACCTTGTATTTTATGTGTATGTGTTTTGCATAATATTTTCCATTTTTCCGCTCGGCACTGGTGTTTGCACAGACGGTGCGTCGTCACTATAAACTGACTGATCATGTCTGAGAGCAGAGGCTTTGTCCGCCAATCGATGCAAACCCAATGACAATGACAGTATTTGAAGAAGAAGAATATGAATGTCTCTTCACTAAATTGTTACAACAGCAACAGATTTAAATGGATTTTTTGAAAATATTATACATTTAAATTTCCACAAAATAATCTGTTAATACCTAATTTAAGTTTGGGTTGGTATAAAGGAAGCTCAAGGTAATAAACAAGAAATGTATTAGTATAACTGCAGACTTTGTGATCATACTGTAGTGATGTCAGATGTACTGTACTTTGATGAAATCACTCGAAGAAGATAAATGAACATAAGAAATATCTCATTCATTAGAAACGTATCTGGGTAAGAAAAAAAACAAAAGCTTCAGTGCCCAATATAATGTCGCTCCCGCTTTCATCGCAACAATTAAGAAAATCGTAAGAGTTCCTACTTAGTTCCAATTGGTTGTAATTCTAAATTTTCAAAAATGAAAAAAAAGAAAAACTCCACTAACTTTATTAATTTTCATTATTTATTCCTTCATTTTTTTTCCCCCCAGATTATACTTTATAGTTTTACACTTTGGAGTTTATTTTATTTGACTTTATTCATATATTTATTCTAATTTCTTCCTTGCAAAACAATTCCCCAACCATGGGATCATTCAAGTACATCTCATCTCATTTCATCTCAAATAGAAAAGCAGAAAATTTTACCAATTAATATTTATTTATCAATATAGGGATTCAGATTCATTTTCCATTCGCCTGTCAAATATCTTGTTGAGCAGAGATAAGCTGTTACGTTCAGTGCTTTGGGGCGGCTGTGGATCACCCTGTAGATCGGGCTTCTTCTAACCAATTGCGAGGTTGCAATTCGATCCCCGGCTCCTCCGTTCTGCATGCCAAAGTGTCCTCGCGCTTCGAAGGAACAGCCGGCCCTGCCGTAGACATCGGACCAGGTTTCCAACAAATACGTTTGAAGACAGACAGTTCCCAAATCATCGAAAACTACTTTTACGCTTAAACAAAATGTTATTTATGATCAGAACAGAATGGAGCCTTCAGCTTCCCCACCAAATTTTCAACCCTGGTCTATTCCATTTTAATTGAACTCCGAATAATATTCCCCTTGTACAAACTTTGTGCCTGTCTAAAAACCAGTCAAAGAGTTATTTTAAAATAATGATCAGTTCTGTAAATAGTGGAGCCCTGACACTCAATTTCAAATGCTGGATCCATAGGGTTGAGCGGAGCACACCAAATACCAACAGGGCACCCGTTCTTTACAAAGTCAAACTGAGTTCGAACTGACTGACTCTCGTTTAAACCATGACGATGTACTATTTGTACTATTGAGCATAAATATAGAATATTTTTGGCACTGCTTTACTTGGAAACCATCAGTAAGTGCAAACCAAAGCATTAAGTTAAGCCGTTATAATACATTTACACAAGGCCTCAGTTGTCCAGTGTTGAGAACAATTTAAAAGCTTTTAAGAGATTCACCATAAAGGAGGAGAATACCGATAACTCATTAACTTGTCATTTTCTCCCTTTTATCGGCCGTTTTAAAACTTGAAGAGCTCTTAGTTGTACCTGAATAGCTGCCGTCATATTGGTTTCAATAGGTTTAGATGTCGGTGATCATATTTGGACTCCACGTAACGAACTTTCATGTAATTTCTTATTTTAAAAGCGTGACTCTTGAGCAGAGTCTGTAAAGCAACTCCTAAAAAACAAGAAAAGGACATGCGTTCCTTTAGGCGTCTTCAAAATGTTTCCTACAAGTTGAGATTGGTTAGCGTTCCAACTTTTAACAGTGTTGGTTGGTAAAGGTGAATTGTGAGTGTATTAAACCCAGGATGCGTGTGTTTGTGTGTGTCTTTGTGTGGGTGGGTGGGTGTGGCTGCGGGAACTCCTTGCTTTCCACAGGGCCGAGCACCACCTGTCAAGAGGACTCATGTGCCAACATGGGGATCTGCATTCAGCAGTGGGAGAACTACACCTGTGACTGCTCCATGACCTCCTACACCGGCACCCAGTGCAATGACCGTGAGTACCGCAGAATTCCCAATGCGACCCCAACACACACCTTCGGCGAGGAATTGCCCGGTGATGGACGTCAGGACAATGAGGGGAGTTAGACATCAGTTTCACGAAAATGAAATAGCTATCAGTGTTTTGATGTGGCCAATGCACGGGTATATGTATCCGTCAAAGGTAGGTGCTGGATCATGTTTGCAACGACACAACATAAAATGTACAAAATTAGAGAAGAACAACATTCTGTGTTCAGCATTGACGTGACATTGACTCTTGGTCAAATGCACAGTTGTACTCTGAAGCTTTGGCTGACAAATACGTAACTGGAGAGTGTGTACGGCCACGTCACTCATGGCTTAGGTAATTTGAAACAGTGCCTCGATCCACATTCCATATTTCGCAGTCCTTGCCTCATTTACGTATCTCACCTCTTGGCCAATGAGAGAACCCGCCCGGGAATATCAAGAAACTCCGCTGTGATGTCGGTTTAGCTTTGGAGCCGAGAGAATTTCCAAGATTCTGCGTGGAGTCAAGCTTTGAGGAACTCTCACTGGTGGAGGAAGAATGGGAGACTCCAACCAATTTGTACATTTAAGCTGTCAGTCAAGTCAATCCGTCGAGTTTCATCATCACCGGCCGAGCGTTTTTTCAGGATCTCAGCAAGTTGAGGGAAGGAACCTTTTTGATCCAAGTGACCAGGTAGCAAAAGGCTGGGTGTTTTTAAAACTGCTTTACATCCAGTGGTGTCGTCCGGTCTCCACAATGGACCAACAACATCATTGTCTAGGTATATTTATGCAGTAATAAACTGCCGGGTATGCGGTATGCGCTTCAAAATATTCCGAAAAACTGAAACAAAGAGGCTGCAAGTGTTGTTTCCAACTTGGCAGCCGCACGACACAAATGCAGATCAGTCAGGAAGGTATAAAAAAAAAAAAGCAGCCATCCAGGTGACTCTCGCACACTTCAAATGAGTTATTTACCAAAACATCAAGTACTTTGAGACAGACGGGCTCAAAAGGGAGGTTTAGCTGTATTTGCAATTCGTTTAACAAATCCTAAACACTCCATCCAACACTAATTGTTACATTTCGCTATCTCGCACGGGTTGTAATCCATTTGATTTTCTCATAAAAACGTGAGAAGTGAAGCGAAAAAAAACAACGGCTGGATGACTTTGGAAAAAGTCACATCGGCAGGGGGTGAGCCTCCCAGGCCCCGAGCCGGCCCGCATCACGAAACGTTTATCATCACTTCCCATCATATTTATCATGAATATTAACAATTTCTGGCTTATTTGTTTAGCAGCAGCTTGAAACCCAAGTAGCTTTGGAGGAGAGGGCATGTTCATTATTATTTCCTATATTTTCAGGAGGCTTGTGCTATGAAAATAATGCCCACCTAAAGGAAAGTCCCACCTTATCGTAGCTGTCATTGAGTGAGAGGCGGGTTGTTTTTTTTTTCTGCTGGACCGGTCACCAGGGCAACTTATACACCAAATTAGTCCCCCCTGTCAGAATTGAACCAGGGACTAACAACTGCGCCCCCACATAAGAACATTATCTAGATCTTGCCCATCTCTACATGTATGTGACATATTTCTCCCGAATGGAACTGATAAATATTCATATTAGCTTTGATTTCATCTACTGAACATGGTGCAAAGCCGTTTCCATGGTGATATACTAGGGGTTAAACCTGAAGTAACCTCTCCATCCCATGATTCCCTTTTTACAGTAGCCCCGGTCCGAAGTCACTGAATTTTGCATGTCTTTGTAGTTGTCGGGAAATGATTCATTCAGCGGCAAACACTTCTTCAAAGGTATTCATGACACGGTACTTAACGCGGAAGTAACACACACTTTTGTGTCATGAAGAGAAAAAGCAAGTTTACACACAGCCATGACTAGGATGGATACTTTTGTCAAATCCAACAAGCACTTTTTAAGACATGAATATGAATTAATATTGATGTTTTTATTGTTGTCAAGTGAATGTAAATAAATGACCAAATGCCAAATGGATGTAAAGTCACACAAATGCAACAGAGGAAGGGATGTCCTACTATCCTGATGGCGGTAGTTAGTTCTCTTGTTTCTTTGCTTAAAGACACATATGCACGGCTCCCGCCGATATGCTGGTCTGCGCGCGCGCACACACACACACACACACACACAGAGACCTACTTCCGTGTTCCTTTGAAACAGCTAGCAGTCTCTGTGTTGACACTGGGTTGCATCATCGCCGTGGTCCAGACAGAGGGCCAAAAGTTATCCACGGGGCATGTGTGCCCCAATCCAACCTTTACGACACACAACACGCTAGAAATTGATTTTCCTTTTTCTTTTTCCCAAGCGCCCAAGGTGTGTCTACCTATCACTCCCACCAGAGTCGGCAACGGAATTTCCATTACACTTTCAGTTTCCTCAGATGCGTCAGGCTCCCTGAATAAAGCCACCGAAATCTATAAGCCCCCACTATCTAAGTGTTTTGAGGTTAAAATTGATCCAACTATGGTGAAAATAGTTAAAATTTCGGGCATGAATTTTCAGCAGACGAGTATTCAAGATCAATTTATTGCGATATTTTTTTCATTTTCTTGCAAATTGGCTCTGATTCTATTGAAGGTAGACTTGCATTGTCTAACTGGGTAAAGAGGAATTGTACCCGTCTCTTGCGTAGACTCAGTGAGTGATAACAACGGCTGCAGACACCATCATCTGAGGCGACAACAAATCCAAATAAAGAAAAATCCAACGGTTAGCGCCTCGAATCAGGAAGGTTCGATTCTGGCAGGGGCCCTCCGAGTTCTCCGGTTTCCTCCCCTCTTCTTCTTCTTTTCCATTTGGCTTTTCCCTTCAGGGAAAAGCGAATCAACCTCCTCCATCTAACCCTATTCTCGTTTCCTCCTCTCTCAAGCAGCCTAACTTCTCATCCTCTCTCACTACATCAATAAACCTTCTCTTCGGTCTTCCTCTAGACCTCCTGCCTGGCAGTTTCAATTCCAGCATCTGTCTACCAATATATTCACTATCCCTCCTCTGCACATGTCATGACCCAACCATCTCAGCCTGGCTTCTCTGATCTTCTCTCCAAAACATCTAACATGTGCTGTCCCTCTGATGGACTCATTCCTGATCCTATCCATCCTCGTCACTCCCAAAGAGAACCTCAACGCCTCCCGTCTTTTCGTCATTGTCACTGTTTCCAGACCATACAGCATCGCTGGTCTCACAAGTCTCTTTTACACCTTTTCCTTTCATTCTGGCTAATAGTCTTCAATCGCATAGTATCTCTGGTTTCCTCCATCAGACCAAAATCATGCAGTCGGTTCATTTGAGACCCGAATTTACCCAGAAGTGTGAATGAGAGAGTGAATGGATGTACAGTGGTCCCTTAAGACACAAATTCAATTCATTCCAGAAGTGGGTTCGCATGTTGATTCTATTCATATCATAAATGAATTTTCCCCATTTAAAATAACAGAAATCAAATTAATTCATTCCAACCCCCGACCCAACAAAACTCACAAAATAAGGATATTGATATTGAAAAACCCTGAAAAGGAATGGCATTAAAAATGTAAAGGACATCAAAAAGAAAACTCATGGTTGATGTAAACTTGTAGTGTTGTAATATGAATCCTTACCTCAGACCCCGACAACTTCAGACGGCGACGAACACAGACACTGAGCGAAAAACGCACTCTTACAATGAACGTAACATGACAATAAACTTTAGATCATTATTAAATCAAAATTAACTTAACATTTAACTTAACATAACTTGAAATTAACTTCACATAATAGGGCCGGCGTGGCGCAGGAGGCTGAGCGATCGTCCTTCGAACATTCCTGGTTCGAATCCCGGCTCCTCCGAGTGTGTCGAAGTGTTGTTGAGCGAGACACTGAACCCCTAACTGCTCCCCTGGCGCTGCTTTGACGGCAGCCAACCGCTCATGGTTCATCCATGATGGGTTAAATGCAGAGAAGGAATTTCCCCACTAGGGATTAATGAAGTATGAAAATGAAATGAATTAAATTACAATAAGGGATGCTGGAAGCTGTGAGGCGTTCTTCAAGGTGCGAGCAGCGAGCAGAGCCAATTCAGAAGAGGCGGCGGCATCATGAAGGGTATTCCAGTTGCGGGAGCTCGCTTGGCAGACACCGCGCGAATTTCGAATTTCACTCTTTTGTATTTGTTTCATGAATTTTTGTTTTGCATATTTCAAGGATAACATTTGCATGAATCGCACTCTGTATCTTAAAAAAAATTGAATATAAAGTAATTCGTATCTTAAGGGGCTACTGTATGACTCTACATGTGGCCTCGTGATTGACAGGCGACCGGTTCAGGGCGAAGGCCGCCTATCGCCCAATGACAGCCGGGATAGGCTCAAGTCCCCCCCGTGTCCCAGGATAATCAATAATCATAATCAATGACAAATTCTGCTACCATTGGCGAGTTCAGCAAATATCTCAGCGAAACCCTCTCATCCAGGATTGATCATCTTTTAAAGTAAATATACCGTCAAGGTCAGCAGTGGCGTCTTTGTGTGTTAAAAAAAATAACACCTCCGTCGGAGTACCCAGAGCTGCATTGGGCGATGCCCTTCCTCATCCGTTCTTGGATGGTCCTCATCTCAACCCTAACATGCATAAAATAAGTGGATGGGATTTGAAACTACCTGAGAAATGGAGGTGGGGGACATACCTGGATCTTCAAAGTGGAAGATTTTGGGTGATTCATCGCAGTGCAAGGATCCTGGTTTTTATTCCGACAAGGGAACCTTTCTGTGTGGAGTTTGCATGTCTAAGCTGGATTCCTCCGGGTTCTCCGGTTTCCTCCCACAGTCTAAAAACAAACATCCGGTTCATTGGAAAAAAAATGGGAAATCGCCCCGAATGAGTGAGCAAGTGACTGTTTTTTGGCTGTATGTGTGGCCCTGAGATTGACAGGCGACCAGTCCAGGGTGTCCCCCGCCTCTCGCCCAATGACAGCTGGGATAGGCTCCAGCTCCCCCGCGACCCCGAGTGCAGGATAAGCGGCAGATGATGGATGGATGGATAGATGGATGGATGGATGGACGGACGGACGGACGGACGGATGGATGGACGGATGGATTGATGGATTGATGGATGGACGGACGGACAGATGGACGGATGGACAGATGGACGGATGGATGGATGGATGGACGGACGGACGGACAGACGGATGGATGGATGGATGGATAGATGGATGGACGGACGGACGGATGGACTGACGGATGGACGGATGGATGGATGGATGGATGGATGGATGGAGGATGGATGGCTGGATGGGTGGATAGATGGATGGCTGGGTGGCGGGTTTGGCGGGTGGTTGGG
>CAAKHD010003141.1:215180-225775 GCA_901007705.1 Fistularia tabacaria | reverse complement strand
GGCGGATGGAGGGATGGAGGGATGGAGGGATGGTCGGACGGACGGATGGACCGACGGATGGACGGATGGATGGATGGATGGATGGATGGATGGATGGATGGATGGATGGATGGATGGATGGATGGATGGATGGATGGATGGATGGATGGATTGATCGATGGACGGACGGACAGATGGACGGATGGACAAATGGACGGATGGATGGATGGATGGACGGACGGACGGACGGACGGACAGACGGATGGATGGATGGATGGATAGATGGATGGACGGACGGACGGATGGACTGACGGATGGATGGATGGATGGATGGATGGATGGATGGATGGATGGATGGATGGATGGATGGATGGATGGATGGATGGATGGATGGACGGATGGACGGATGGATGGATGGACGGAAGGACGGATGGATGGATGGATAGATGGGCGGATGGACGGATGGGTGGATGGATGGATGGATGGATAGCAGTTCTGTATGTCATTTATGGCACAATCCAAGATACCACTACTCATATTTTGGTGGACGTCTTGCTTTTTCCCAGGGAATTTCTTTAGCAGCATTTCTTGCCATAGTTCCCGTGGCATTCTCTTATTACAAGTGATTGAAGACATTACTCGAAATTGCCATCGGCAAAGTCATGATTTAATGTTCTGTCATAAAAAAAGAAATAAAAATAAACTATTCCAACATAGAAGATTGCACAAGAATTGCATATAAATACAATAGACGGCAACATTTCCAGTATATTTGGGGAAATTTAATCATTTTAAAATTGCATTTCATTTTAAGCCTTTGACCAATTAGATGAGGCATTTCATTTCCAGCCTTTGACCTCTCCCCGCCGAGTTACACATCTGAAAACACACAATATGTCTCAGCCATGTGCTAAACTAATACTGTTCTCGAGGGTAAGTTGATTAACAGCACTAATTAATCCCTCATTAGCTGGCCCATTGCCTGACCAATGAGCTCGCTCCAAATGAATGAAGGCCGTAGAATACGGTCTGTTCTGTTGAGGGGAGATTTGGAAAGTGCGGGTTCGACGCCGATGACACTGAACCTCGTTAAAAGAATAATTTATTGGTAGGAGAAAGGTATGTCTGGCTGCAAGGCAGACAGAAGTCGACTAAAAAGGAAGGTTGGCGGATGAAGCGGGAGCCCCGGAATCAGGCTCCGGGCACAGGACACAAGGATTAGTCTGGCCGGAGCGTGGCAGACTGCGATAACGGTTTCTACCAGGGTAAACGTATGGCCCGGGTATTTGTAGCAGGGCTAATCATGTGAAGTGGCAGCAGGTGAAGTAGATCCTGCCTCCAGCACACCTACCTTCCCCAAGACAGCCAATCAATCAAATTCATGCTCAGCGGCAGGTGAGGCAGCGCGGGGCGGCCTCCGGATACACCGTTGTTCTGCGTAGCCTCTGTTTTCTTGGATCGTAATCTGATCACAAGGCAACAGCGGCTCCCATTGCGCCTTTGACCTCCAAGGCTCCAATTTCACGGGTATTTTTGAAGAATCATGTTGGAAATATTTTGTCTCAGTCTAAGGAAAGACTTTCAATCGAGCATACCCCCGAAAATATCCTATGTTTATGGATTTTTACATCTTTCTTTGTCGCTCGTTTTCTTTCATTCCATATTTTTTAAAAAAAGTCACTACTCGTGTGTTCTATGTATTTTTTTGTTTGTTCCTGATGAGAATAGCAAAGTTTGGCACATTTTTGAAGGCATTTTTAATACACTTTATACACAAATGTTTTAAAATATGAAAATTCGAGCAAATTTTATCAGTGAAATACGAAAAGAAATTTCACGACACGAATACGAGAGCGAAAAAATCCAAATTTGCGCGCTAAGCTAGCTCCCACAACTGTAATACGCTTCATGGCGCCACCGCATCCTCTGAATAGGCGCTGCTCGCTGCACTCACCTTGAAGAACGCCTCGCAGCTTCAAGCATCCCTCAGCCACTTCTTCTGGGTAGTTCGCACGGTACGCATATCTCGTGGCGTGTTCCTATTTTTTGTGTGGCATATTTTTATATCTTTGCGCTTATTTTGTGTATTTTTTTTTTAATAATCATCACGATCTCGATCAATCAAGATACGAAAAAATCAACATACAAACCCACTTCTGAAAAGAATTTCATTCATATCTTAAGGGACCACTGTGTTGTATTTCTACTTCTTCTGTGGTATTGACTTATTAGACTTTTGCACCAATCAAGTTAAGACAAAGAGCGATAATCCCCTTGTTCCTTTTCGTTACTGTTCTGTCAGTTATGCGGACGACAAGTCAGCTGAGACGCTCAGAGATGAGCTGATTATTTGATTTGAGTTCAGGTCAGGAGGGCGGCATCGCGAAATGAATTGGGAAAGTAGGTCAATCTGTCACAACCCTGACGTATGGGAGAACCATGCGACAACCTGTCAATCATTTAGCTGGTTGCATGTTGGATTTCTTTTGACTTTTTTGGGTGTCAAACATTGTGATACTTTGTTTCCTGTCCGCGTCTACACACCCAACACCTTGCTAGTTACATTTGTTCTTCTTCTGACTTGCTCACCAAACGAATCAGTTTTCTGTCTCTAGTAAATGGACGGATGAGTGTAATAGCAACCGTCTTGCAAAAGCACGATGTCAAGGTCAGTGCAGAACTGTTTCAAGGTTATCAGTAAAAAAGAACTTTTTTGTTTCCTGGATAAAATCTGGTTTCATTTATTTGTAATGTTTGTTTTTGTGATGTGATTTGCCAGAGTGGGTGTTGCAAGTGTTGAGACGTTAATGCTTCTTTTTTCCCGCCTCTCATTTGCGTCCGCTTAGTAGCCGCCTACATCTCCACTGGAGTTCAACATACTTTCTGATTTTAGAATTGTCAGATTTTGTCAATTTATTAGATAATGCGTCGTTGCAAAGAGCCGCTCCTCTACCACCACATTTCCACAATGTTCAGGCAATTCGCTTTAAAGGCAGAATAAGATCCCAGTTCTGCTTGCTGTCTGATATTATGAATATTTGAGGAAGAAGCTTTTTGACTTGATTGGATTTGTTCGATGGTGTTGAATAATGCAATGCCGTATTTTTAAAACTAAACCCCCACACACCACAAACTCTTTATGAGCCTCCTGAGACCCATTTGCCGTTTGGTGTAATTCTTCTTTTCCAGCATTTTAGGATTAAAAAAAAAGGAAAAATGAAAGGGAAAAATAACCAGTATCTATGAATATGAGGCAAGAGACAGTTATGCTGTCATTATTAACTTGTTAATGTGCCACAGTCGTGGCATTGTTATGGAGTCTGCAGGGTTGGATGTCATTTGTAAAATCTCCGCAACGCCTCACAGTTTCCAAACAAATGCCTCTGGATAAGAAACTTCATGATTAGTTTGTTTTATATTTTCCATGATATATCAAACAAGACACTGAATGTTGGCAGCCTTAGAGTCAGGAGTGGTTTAAGCAGAAATGCCGTGCATAGCGGTGTCTCGTATTTATGCTCAGCACATGGAGAAACCCCGATATGGCTGTGAACTGCCAGAAATTAAAAACGCAACGGCCATGCATTTACTGTACAACAGCCTCGGCTGCAACAATTTCACATCGTCTTTCTCTGAATTGAAAAATTATCATCCTGTCGAAAGTCTTGAAATCAGGATGCGGCAGCTTTCGATCCGATGATGGAATTAATGCCGTCGGGGTTGCCGGAACTGAACCTCTGCCGCAGCTCCTACCAATCATGAGTCTGTCACAGGACTCGTGATGAAGAGACGGACGAAGACAACGAGGCAGCGCATTAAGAGAGTAACAACCCTTCATGATGGACAGCAGACACTAAAAAATGGATTACAATACGTCACATGATGTATGACGGGGAGTCTCACTTTAAATAAATGCTTTGGGTCCCACACATTCTTTCGGGGACTTGAATTGTTTACTATTTAATGTCCGTCCCTGTGAATAGAGAGAGAAGTGGATGATCCATCATTTTTATTCAGAGGAAATAGAAGTTGCTTTAGATATATTGCCTAATCGACTGACCGTCTCAGGCTGCCAATTTTTTTTTTATTTTTTTTTTCATATATTATTTGTGCTTACATTCCTCCAGAATGATGTGCTTAAAATGTATTGGAATTTGGAAGGGGATTTGTGAAATATTAATGTACCTATACAGTTATAATTCACTTGACAGTGGCTTTAAGGAAGTAGTCCCTCTTGCTGGTTGAATTAGATGTTACAGGAAGTGAATGTCTTGGTCGAGGGATATCATTCTTAGTTTAAAACCCTCCTTCTGCATGTTTGATATTCAAATCAGAGATCAGAAAGATGGGTTTTGTCAGTCCGATGTCAAAAACAAGGATATTTTTTAAACGCTATCTTGTGTTAAGTCTGCTTGCTTGTTGGTTCCAATGCGAAGCTAAGCAGCGCACACACTCATTGGTTCACAGGTTATTTCCTTCCTGGAGATAGCTGCTCCGCATCACCGCTCAAACAAAATACGACTGTTTGAAATAAAAAGACGTTTGCATTTACGCCTCACTGCCTCAGGTGCAAGTGTAAGAAACTATCCCTCGGTTGAATTGAAATGCCCATCACTGGTATTTCAGCTACTTTACAAACCTGTTAGGGAGTCAAAAGCTCAAAGAGGCTGCTGGAGATGACTTTATCTGATATGTTAATGTGTGCGGTGCCTGAGAAGTGAATACCTAACAGTTAAACCAAGTAATTGCACTTCCTGTGGGAGTTTGAGATTTTGAAAAATAAGCTGATTGGCTGACATTTACGAAATTATTACCAACCAATTTGGATAAGGAAACCCTCCCAACAGTTCCATCGTCCTCTACCTTCCCTTTCGGCTGTTACCTTCAGGGTTCCCCGGAGCGAATCATCTTCCTCCATCTTGCCCTGTTCTCTCCATCCTCCTCTCTCACACCAACTTACGTCATGTCCTCTTTCACTCCATCCATAAATCTCCTCTGGTCCTCTTCTAGACCTCCTGCCAGGCAGGTCCACCCGCTGCATCCTTCTACCCAGATGTCCCCTATCCCCCCCCTGTTCATATGCAAACCATCGCAGAGGAGCTTTATTTCCAAAATATCTGACATATCCTCATCCTAAACAGCTCCAAGCTCTGAAAAGAAATTATCTTTTTTTCTGTACCAAGTAGAGAAACATTGCTTATTTAAAAAAAAAATGCGTGCCATATCCAAGACTTTGAGATGATTTCTAAAATATGAACCCATAAAGCGGCCCGTACTTGATGGAAACTTTGTTCCGGGCGGGGCGTCAGGCTTTGAGGAGGAGAAGTAGAGCAGACTTCATGGCCCATGCAACCAACATAATGAGAAATTTGTCTTTTATCAGAAAAATATTCAGATGGAGACCACATATTTGCCAGAGGCAAAGAGTAATGGAATTTTGTCATTCGGTCCCTCTGGGAAACGGTCACAAAAAATTAGGTTGTTTTTTTTTTTTTTTTTGATCAGGCCAGCTCACCTACATCGACTGTTACCAGACCATTACCAGTTCTTGATCATTTTTTGAAGCACTCCTCCCTTTTTTTTTTTCCTTTTCTGTAAATATAACCGCTCACTGCAAGCCTTTGCAGTTATTTATTTTCACCCAAAAGTTATCTTCATCTTTGGCGCACTCTTGGTGAGTGGATTTTTTGTTTCAAACCGTTATTCAAAGGATGCAAGTGTGCCATGGTCCTCTTGAAAAGCTTCGAGAAACCAGGATGTTGTCTGCTCTGATTAAGGCAAGAAATCAAAACACACGGGACACAATTGGTCGAAAAGACGATAGACACGAGTTTGATCATTGTGCCATCAAAACCTAAAAAAACAACAGGATAGTTTTGAGGCAACGGGACTTTTCGGTACATAAGCGCTGGGGTTGGCGTTGGTCCGAGTTGAGGTGGTTCGCTATGTTCATGAATGAGTTGTTTCGCAGAAACTAATATGTTAATATATGTACTTTGAGGAACAGAGGTTATGAATTCCAGGGACTCAGCCAAGCTAGAAGAGTGGGTTGAACTGCTAATGTGTAGATTGCATAAAACGAAAGAAACTTGTTAGTCCACATGGGTTAAGCGTCAGGGGGAATTCGCCAGGGCCTAGTTTGGGTTGTGGCTTTGCAAGGTGGTTTGCAGGGCGCAGAGGGATCTGGTATGTATTTGTTGATCTGTCTCGGCATGGAAAGTTATGTCTCTTCCAATTTGACAAAGATGGTGAAATGACTCCCCTCAAACCATCTTCTCTGACTAGAACCAGACATTGCTGCCTTCAGATCAGTGGCCCTTGTCCTCAAGGTGTAAGTGGACCGTGGAGTCTTGGCCTGAAGAGGTGCCTGTCCTGTGTCGGGCCATGCGTTTGTGCAGAGGTAGTTTTGTTTCTCCAATATTGGAGGTTATCACAAGCCTCATAGTATTTGACAGCATACACAACATCCTAAATCCACATAATAAGAATGAATAAGTCGGTAAAAAGAAAAATTAATATGAAATCATTATTATGATTATACAATAATATAATATAATACAATATATATATATATATCATTGTACATTTAGGGGCGATCGTCCCAGGAACCACTGGTTCATTCCTGGTTCGATTGCTGGCTGTCGAGCAAGAGACTGAACCCCGAACTGCTCGCCTTGCAAAGCTAGACGGCAGCCAACTGCTCATTGTTCATCCGTGAGGGGTTAAATGCAGAGAACTAACTTCCCCACGAGGGATTAATAAAGTACACATGATACATTTCTAGTATTATTATTGTCCTTGACAAAACTCCACATGTTCACGAATACCTTGTCAACACAATAGTTAGTAGCTTATTATGGGACAGTTTGAACACTGAGCAGACATGATGAAAACTCCAACTGAATTATCAGAGTTGAGTGAATGTGCTTTAACTTGACAAGTTTCTCAAGTTGGGGATGTCAAAGGGGGGAGATGATGCAATATGTGGACTGTGAAGTCATTTTTCTGGAAACTCACGATCATCCTCGTCTTCCCCCAGTCCCTCTACATATATATGTATACATATATATATATTTTTTTTTTAATATGTATATATATATAAATATGTATATGTATATTGTATATGTGAATCATAGCAAGGAACACAGCAACCTAGAGGCCTGGGAAAACCTTCAAGAGGCTTGTCCATCCAAACTTTGCAGCTTGAATGCACATAGAATCAAATTTTGGATGATCGAAACCTAAAAAAATTAAAAATGTAAGATATGAGGTATTGCTTTTGACGATTGGCCGATCCCCTGAGCGGAGGGTCCTGAAAGAGCAGCTGCTGTGAATGCTGAGCGCACGATCAAAGTGGATATTAAACAAGCGAAGATAACCCACCTGTACAGGAGAATAAACAGCATGGTGAATTATGAGTTTGCGGCTGCTCTGGCAGAGGTCACCAACAATCTCATACACACACACACACACACGCACACACGCACACACACACAAACACACACAAACACACACACATATGGTCTATTCTGTTTTGCCCTCAATGACATTTACTTGTTCTCCTCTAATCCTCTGTAAAGTCATGGTTTCTAGATAAACCTCAGTGTCTGGCTGATATGGTGAGACACGGTCTGTAATTCTGTTTGATTTTCGCTCTATTTATCACAGATCCGTACGCTCTCTAATGTTATGTTGAGATGTTTGATGAAAAAAGTGCTCTTTGTCCAACTCCCCATTTTTTACAATCGCCATGCATGACTTTTTAAGATCATTTTTCTTCCTTACCGCAACCCAATAGGCTAGATTTGGTTTACAGTTTGGGAAAAGTCACAACCCCTAAAACAACGTAGTCACGCATTGATGAACTGCATGATCCTCTGCTGTTCTTTCACTGTTTGTCCAATAATAATCAAATAAATCCATGCAATTTTGTCTGATTTGGAAGAAAAAAAAAACGTTTCAAGAAAATTATACGCTTTTGAGACCGTTTTAAGTTTATTTTTTTGAACAAATTTTAATGTTAATTTCCACGTATTTGTGTGCAAGAGCACACCTGACAGTGTGCCCGCTTCATTTGTCTTTAGGGTTTGATCAGGAAAAAGAGCATTATTTACATATTGGTGATGGCGTGGCGCAGGAAGAAGAGCCATCATCCTTGGATTGAACACTCCTGGTTCGATACTCGGCTCCTCCTAGTGTTGTTTAGCAAGACAGCGAACCCCTAACTGCTCCCTTGGCACTGCTCGACCGCAGCCAACTGCTCGTGGTTTCGACCATGATGGGTTAAATGAAGAGCAGGAATTTCCCTGCGTGGGATTGATAAAGTATGAAAAAAAATTAAAAGATTTTGAAAATTTAACAAATGGCAAAAGCAGCCTAATTTGATATCAATTATACAAATGAAAACAAACTTCTGTGCAAACGTCGAGGTCCTTATAGGATAATTGGATGTGAAAGGGGCAGGGAGGCGGCAGGTACATGCTGCACAGTGCAGAATGGCAAAGAAGCTGGTTTAACAGAAGCTGACCTGCCTTCGAGCTTTTGCTTTGCTGAGAGGCTTATTTCGCTGCGTCTGTTGCCGGAGGCCCCGAATCTTTCCGGAGAATGATGAAATCAGAGGATTATGGAGGCATCTGCAAGCAGAATTTCTAAGCCCGTCGTCAAAAAGACGGTGATTGAGGTTTTTACAGAGGGACAATGACGAGACGCACATTTCTCGAAACATAGCAAGACATTCTGGCCTACTATTGCGTTCAAACTTTTATTTGTATACGACTCTAGAAAACTGTGCACATTAAGGAAGTGTGTGAGGAACTTTGAGTGGACTGTCACAAGAGGGCCAAGACCACTCCTGCACTCATCATTGGGCGAGAGGCGGGTTTCACCCTGGACTCACAGGGCCACATATAGAGATATACAACCGTTCGCACGTTTTGACAGTTTTAGGGGCTTCACTGAACCGTCTGTATGTTTTTAGACCGTGTGAGGAAAACCGGAGAATTCCAGAGGAAACCCACGTCAAAACAAGGGGAAAGTGCAAACTAAGCCCTGTCAGAATCGAATCGGGGAACAGGAAACCCTTCTGCTACTGTGCTGAGTCAATACCAGTGTTAAGAAAATCCAAATAAAAAGCAAATGTAATCTCCCACGTGGGGGGCTGATATACTATACATTCATTCAAGCTCCTCTCTTTGAGATCCGTCGTCATTATTCCTGGGAAGGACAGTCTCAATGACGCATGAGCCCAAATGTTGGGGGAGAGGGGGCTAGCGTGATAGGAAGGCGGGCCTGCTGGCCACAAGTGAGCAGGCTGGCAGGCAATCAGAGCAATCGGCGGCTTGACAGAGAGTCTATTTTCCCCTTCACTGGTCTTTATATCTGTCCTGGTGTGCACTCGATCATTCCCATCGATTTACCCCCCACCCACCGGCCCCGACCGCGACACCTCCACCCTGATCATCAGCGCCGAATGCAGCTCGTAAAGCCGCGTCTTTATGAACGTCGGCCCCGGTTTGACTCCCAACCCGGCGTCCCCTCTGCCGATGTTATGCGGAGAGCGGGCCTCGGGGCGGCCGGATGCCAGCGCTTCCGAAGGAGAGAGAAAAAAAAAAAAAGGAGGGGCAGGAGATAAAGTTTAATGTCATTCCTCCCCGCTCAGGCTCCGGCTTCCTCCCTGGGTGGTGCAGATATGTGAGGTGAGAAGCCGATGTGACCTAGTTTGTCTCGGTATAATGCGAGCTGGGAATGAGCTGTGTTAACGCAGTGTTGATAAGCGGAGGATAATGTGTTCGCAGACCTTCACATTGTCCGTCTACCTTTTGTTTTTTTGTTTTTTTTTGTATAGGCTTTACCCCCCCCCCCCCCCACCTCCCCACCCTCCCGCTGTTTTTTCCTCCTCGCATAAATCCGGAGGAAGAGGCAAAAGGGAGCGAGCGGGGAAACGGCGAATGAGAGAGAGAGGGGTGGGGTTTTTCTGGACGTTCTTCACGAGGTGGGCAAAAAACTGCCATCCATCACAAAGGACAGGTCATTTGAACAGTGCAATGCTGCATCTGAGTGTTGCTGAGATTAGGGAGGCTAATAATTTCTTAGGACCATGCTTTATGTTAATGTGACAGGCCTCGCTTTATTTTTGCTGAGGCACCGTCTCTCTGGCGGTTAATTTAGGTTTAATAGAACTGTTGTGTTAGTATCAAGAGCCAGCGCTGAGATTTAGACCGGCCTCGCTTTTATAGCAGAGGACGCTCTGATTAACTCTCACGTCTGTAGACATTACCAAGGACATCCGAGACGAAGAGTCTCGGCCAAAAGCAAGAATAGAATTTCAAAGTCTAGGACGGGCTTTTGATGGCATTTCCCTGGAAAGTGAGAGTTTCTCCCCCTTTTTAATTTAGCGTTCTTCCCGAGAACAGACTTTCAGCTATTTCGGTCCCGCCGCATCCGAGCAGCTCCACAGTTTGGAATTAACATAGTTTAAAATGCTTTTTTTTTTTTTTTTTTTTTTTTTCTCTCTCCTCCTTTTTGAATTTCGTCTTAACCTGCTTAAGAAATTGCCGGCTGCCAGTGTGCGCCAGGGTTCCCAACCTACAAACCCATACGCAATTAACCACCGCCCC
>CAAKHD010003141.1:200015-214894 GCA_901007705.1 Fistularia tabacaria | reverse complement strand
CTACATTTTGTATTTAACATATTTTTAAATTTTTTTTTTTTTTTTTTTTTTTTTTTTCTCTCTCCTCCTCTTCGAATCTCGTCATAAGCTGAGTAAATAAATGGCGGCGGCGAGTGTGCGCGAGGGCTCGCAAACGAGAAAACGAATCGTAATCAGCCAGCGCACGCTCGGGATCTGCTCTCAGACGGCGCTGGGTGCCTCCCTCTGACTGAAAGTTAAACTGAGGACAACAGCTGTTCAGTTTAAGTAGCAATTGCACCGGCTGCCTCAGTCTCCTGCACAACGCAGTTGGGCGGGCCAAATAGTCAGAATCATCATCAATTGAACAGCCGTTGACTTAAAAAAAAAATATTCTACCCCTTAATGGAAAATGGAAAAAATGCAGCAACAATGAGTCCATAACTGTCTTCTTCATTTTTTATTTGATTTGCTGTTATTTCAAAGGTAATACTTGAGCATTCTATTCAGAGCTGACCCTACTCAATGTGATGCACTGGGTGAGATTTTACAAGCCTCCCAAAAAAAAAAATCAAATGGCGTTTTTTTTTTTTCACCATTGTCTGCAATTTATAATTTAACATGTCCACCAATTTACATGCTGATCAAATTAGAATATATATTAGTTTAAAAAAAATCAAGAAAATACAGTTCAAATATGTTTACCACAAAACAAAAATCCTTTAAATTAGTGACTAAATAATGATATTGGTAATTAAAGTATCAATCTCCCCTCTCTCCACAGAGTAAGTAACTCAGCTGGACTCAGCTGGTATGATCATCGGCAGTAATATTGATTCGGCATTCATTTGAATCATGTGAGTTATTTGTAATAACTATTTTTTTATATGATGATACCACTCCTATCGCCTACTACCTTTTCTGGGGCTTAGGCCGCCAACAACAGTTCTCCAAGCCTGAGGCAACATCTCAAGCTGCCCCCAAAGTGTAGCTCATTTTCTTGGCATCGTCCTCCCAGTCTCTGCGCCAGGTGTTTCGTGCTCGACCCTCCCTCTCTTTCCCCATGGAGGTTCCACTTGAGGGCTTCATCTCCATGTGCGTGCCTTCCAGCTTCAGACATGTCCTTACTCTCCTTGTGCCGATGGTGGTTGTAGCCCTGGTTGAGAGGATGATTTATTGGCTTCCGGGTGCTTCCGGCTTTCACCGGCCTGCGTCTTAAGTCCTTCTGATGGAGGTCCATCTTCTCCCCTGGGCAGGATATTGTGGTCTACTCTTGTTTGCGTATCTGTAACAGGTAGTGTTTTAATGGGATGAGGATTGCTAGCCCCACGTCCGACCCCCAACCCGGAGGACCAGGCGTTTGCCTTTCGTCTGACCTCCACCCCGAAACCTGCCCGGCTTGGTAAAACCTACCAGGGGTAGAACTCCCGCCGGTATAGCCTCCAGGGTCACGGAAGCACACAAGCCCCCCCCACCATGGCGAGGTAGCGCAGAGGGTGGTATTATCATTGGCAGTAATATTAATTGGGCATTGCTTTACATTTGAATCACGTGAGTTATTTGTAATAACTATTTTTTATACGTTGAAAGGTAATTTTTTTCCGATTTTGCGGCGCTCCCTGGAGGCCACGGCACCTTTGGCATTTGCCTATATTGTCTAATGGGCCAGCCGGCTCTGACTCCATTGCCTTTTTATATCCATTCATTACTTTCTTCCAATTTTGACTGAGCACAATTTTTATTTTTAAGGAGTTACCTTGGCGCAGGAACGTCCAAAGTCCAGCCCGCAGGCAAACTGCCACCCGTGTTCAAATTTACACCGGCCTGCAGCCACCTTATCCTCATTTTATGTGGTAGTCAAATACGACAGAGTGATTTTGGTAAAAATAGATTTGTGTTCGGTGTTAAGACACGAAAAGTATGCCATTTGCAATAAAAAGAAAAATCATGAAATAGTTCATTGGCATTTAATGTTAATGGTTCAAAGAATGGTCGGCCCTCACACATTTTCACCTCACCAAATATGGCGTGGTAAAGTCTGGACATCCCTGCCTTTGAGAAACAGACATTATGCATGCCAAAATGCCACACCAAAATCGAGGTGTGCAGGCAGTGACAACTGTGGATTGTTCACCATTTGAATCGCTTTTTGATACAATATAGATCGTCCCTGTTAAACTGCCTAAGCTGTAATGAGATGTGAAAGTCGAAGTAGTCTCACTCTCACAGCGCCGCTCCTCCGCCGGCGTGTTTCAGGGCTCACATCCAAGTCGAGCCGGGTCTCCGTGGTTCAGTGGCCCCATTGATTTCCTCAGTATTCTTTTGAGTAGACTTTGTTTACCGGGGATTCGGCGGGAGTGAATGAAAGGTTTCTCAAAACATTGCAGAGGAATAATTTGCGACAGCGTCCAGTAAGATGGAGGAAAGAGTTATAATGTTGGTATGGATGAGAGGAAATAGGTTATCTTTTTTTGTAAATGATCCATTGATAAGCAATGGTTATTGCAAAATTAAGCATTAATCAATAGTTACATTAAGCATCTGGTAATTGTCATATGGATTAATTCATCTACTTTTAAAGAATTTAATTATGCAATCGACATGAGCAATTTATCCATGATAATCCACTAAAATGACAAATGTAAATGTTACTTTTGTAAATGTTAAAATGAACCATAAAACAAGTTTTCCGGGTTGTAAAATGTTCTTAATTCTTCATAAATCTAAAAGAATACAGGACCAATTTATCACGCTTTTCTGAGAGAAGAAAAAATCAGGAGGAGTGGTTTTAAAAGGGCCAAAAAAATTTACAGATCCATCAGAGGGCCGAAAATAGCCTTATTAACCAGTTATTGTTGTACATTATTGAGGAAATCAACTCAAGTCAACTAAATCAAAAAAACTCATGATAAACTACGAAAAGCCGTATTTTAGTTGCTTTTTTGAAGATGGATTCTTTAAACTTTAATCAGCTTCTGGAGGGAGATTCTTGCACATTTTCCAGCACCCATTAAGAATTCAGCAGAATCTTGAAGGCCGTCTCCAGGTCGCCTTGATCTCTACGCTTGCCTCATGTGGTCTGAATACTTGGACTATTTCAATTTGGCAAAAGGTACCAGAATAAACCGCCTACAACCAAGGTTTTGTCCAAAGGGAAACAAAAGAGTAGATACCGGTTTGGATGAAACTGAACATTGAGTTCAGCCTTTTTTTTTCTCTCATGGTTTGAAATAAAAACAACTTTGTGATGATTCAGACTTTTTGACACGCGTCAAGAGAAATTCAGGTTTTTTACGCCAGTTTTCTGTTGCAATCAGAACTAGAGGATTTTTTGTGAAACTGCACATGGTAGAACACACCGCCTACTTATTGTCAATGTGTATTTGATTTCCTTCGGTTGAAACGTGCTACGGGCTTGCCTGGGCGCACGAACGAGGGATTTGTTTTTAAATCGTCGGGGCTGGTTTATGAGACGTTAGACAGAAAATGGAGGCGCACTAATTGCTTGACTGAAATCAGACATTGAGCAGAACAGCTGTGATCGGGCTCCGAATGCGTCGCCGATGCCCTTCGTGACAATATGGCGGAGTGGAGGTGAGAGTCGCTGCTGGGACGCAGTGTTTTTGCTTTCGGTGGAATCACGATGATCGAGCGGCCGGGGCGGCCTCCGTTGAGCCAGGTGGGATTTTCAGTGGGGTTTAATGGTTTTGCCTTAACTGTCTCTGTTAGCGGCAAGCGCGGAAATATTTGCTTTTTTTTTCTTGGATTGCTTGAGCTACTCTTTTTCACTGACAAAAGTTGTTTGAAAAGTTTACCCCAGACTCCCAGAGGCGACATTGCTGCAGGAGTCTTATTTGTTACTTTTAACGTGCACCGTCCGCTTGGATTAGAATAAATACATCAATGTATCACCGAGTTCTAAAAGCACTTTAAAAACTAGAACAAGCACTCTTATTACAACGGTTCATCATTGTGACGATGCACACATTTATGGTGCGTTCACGGTAAAACTTCAACTACTCTGCAGTTTTTTGTGTTGATCAAAGCAAAATGAGATGATGCAACATTTAGCAATGAAGGGCGGTTGTCTGCGTGCCCTCTCACAGATTCAGATGAACATTGATGAAAAACAAGCATCATTAGGAGCGGCTGCTTTTGTTTTGCTGCCAAATTAAGCTTTTCATACTGACTTTTGACACGCTTTCGGCCGTACTGTTCCTGCTGTTGTATGACCAGTCTAGCATGGACACAAGTTGCACATTTTTGTGCAAATCTGTAAACATACAACAAAAACCCTATTTAAATCTGCCCTTTTTTTAAATGCACTGAAAGTATACATGGGCTGAAACTAGATATATCTTGCCCATTCACTGTTTTAGACCCCTTTATGTTGTTCCCTTCAACTGCTTCTATGCACAAGCTTACAAATGCATTCATAAACACAGTGTGACACGAGTGACTGTAACCAGAAATCATACTACGACTAAAGGGCTTGTCCACCACCGCATGTGCTGCCAGATATGTTACCCAAAACTGACGAATCAAAAAAAAATTCTAATCTTTACTTTCTTCGGTGGCTAAACTAATAAATTTAGCTATGAAATTATTTTCCTCACATCACTGACTTTCTTTCATGTAATTTCATTTTGTTTTTCATCTTCACACCTAAAATACTTATTTTACATCTTTTTTTTAATTTTATTTTTTTACCTAAATTATCTTGTTAAAATATAACTCAGTTTTTTGTTTTGACTGAAAAACTTGAAAAAATGACTTAGGTGATTATTCCAAGAAGGTGGCGATATTTATTTATCCGTTTATTCATCAATCCTTTTTTTGTCATATATGTCCTCTAGAATTGATCTCCCAGGCTCTATCTAACCCTCAAATAGATAAAGGTTTGTTGATAGAAAATCCCCTTCAATTATTGATTCATAAAAAAAAGTTGAGGTTGAATATAGATATATGATCAGCACAGCAGGTATGCGGCTGTTTTGAGGTATACTGGCTGCTTCCCAGGACAAAAACCAAATCTATAGGGGCAAGCTTTATGGCACACAAACTCTATCCAGCAGCCATAAATGTGAGGGCTCTCCGCATGAGGAATTACACCTATAAACTTATGATTGAAAAGTCTTTATCTCTAGTGGATCCTCTGCAGTGGCAATAGAGGTGGAAAATAATATTGTTGGAATTACGTAGAGTGATTTTATGAATGCTGGTTGCACCGTCACTCAAGGTGCATTCGAATATATGGCATTATGTTCGACGCAAACGATAACATCGCAGGGAGAGATTAATCGCGGTGATGCACACCAGCAGGGCGCATCCACAGAGAGTGCAATTGAGAAAGAAACCTCCGGTCTGGAATCGGTATCATTTATGTTTTCTAATCACACACTGAGGGTGGCAAATTATTGAATGGCAAGCAAGAGACCTGAAGGTATTAGCCGGAGGCTTTTGATTTTCTGACTAACTCATTGCGATTCTTCTGTTGTGTTCATCAATGCGACTCAAAAGCTTCGTCAATGTGACTCAAAAGCTTCCCAGAAATAGTCACAGAACTCGCGTCCTAATGCATTTTAATTTTCCGTCCTTGTTATACCACTGGCACCAATGTCAGCAACCATTAAGCTTTTAATCTTCGGTAACTTACTATTTTGGGAGACCCCCATGTCAAGGCAGCCTTTCAGTGAAAGCAGCAAAATCAAAGATTGCCCCGTTTTAATTTGTTCTCAAGTCGTCGTCTCCAAAGTCACCATTCCAAGAAATAAAGCAACAGGCGAGTCTTGACTGTTCAGCCTAAAATTATCCAGGTAAATCAAATCGCTCCGTAGATCCATACAGCTCCAAAAGAACAACTCCAACACCAGGCCATTACCATATTGTACTTACTGTATTTCGGATTTATCATCCAAATAAAGAAAATTATTGTAAGGTTCTGTTTCAAGTGCATTTTTATTGCATGGCAATTTGAAGTTGTATGGATGAAATAGTTTGAGAAAAAAGAAAAACACGCACATCCACTGCCCAGGCAGGGATTGGTGCTGGATCATGAAGAGTCAACTGAATAAAGGTTTGGAAAGTAAAGATAATTTTTTTCATACTTTACACATTTCGAGACCAAATATGTTCTTCTTCAGGTGCTTTTTGGTAAGCATATTAGGGCTCGAAACGTCACGCTACAATACATTTTCTGCACTATATGTAAAATAAATTATCTTTACTTTTGGAGCACTTTTGATGTGCGGATTTTTTCCAAACCTTTATTCATTGATGAAATAGTTACCATTATAAAAGGTAACTATGATAGAATTTCTGACAGTTACTATAACTGTGGGCCTCATGTGGGCCTTCCATTGGTACCAAGTTGAGTGACACTAGTTAAAAAAAAAGTCATTAGGTCATTAGGGTTAAGGTTAAGTTCAAAACCTCAAAATTGTTTCTCTGAAGAAGTGTATAGAAATTTGTCCAATCCCTATGTAGTCTCGGCTTGGCTTTCTACAGGTCTCAATCCCAAGCTTGTCCAATTTGAAGTTGGAGACAGAAAGATTTCCATTGGCACAAATAACAATACCTGAAATGACACAATAGTAGTTTCGGTATTCATAAAAGAATTAACAATGTTGGGCGTCTGGCGAGATGCTGCGATAGATCAAGCCACGCCCATTTAGAACCTGCGAGATGAGAGCGCCCAAGGACTTGGGAGAAATTAGGTTACCATCGTGAATTGATGAAGGGATATAAGAAAAGAAAGAGTGGGAGGAATGAGAGAACTGCATCATGGGATATTCCTCAGTGGAATAAGCTTAAATGGGGCTAGCGAGACCTAACTAGTAGAGTAGAGTGGAACTTTACTGTTATTGTACTTGTCACAGGTACAGCGCAATGAAATTGATTTCAGTTTTCAACCCGTCCAAGAACCATAAAAAGACAGTGACATTGCTGGGAGAGCAAAGATTTTGAACCCATTCTTAAATAAAGACAGGGTGTCCACCCAACGGATCAGAATCGGGAGATGGAGGAGCTCGGCAAGCAGTCAGCATGCTTATTTCCTGGAGAGAGTGTAAAAAAAAAGTTTATATGTACATTTTCTCCAGTGTTGACACTGATTAAGTCACCTAGAATACAAGTAGTGTTTGAAGTTTGTTCCCACCGCAGCCATTTATATTAAAGAAATTATCATTATGCGTGTGCTTTCAGCAGGTAAGATGTATTTTTGTCTCATTCTTTTGGGTTATGTGCTGCTGCTGAAGCAAAATGCCTGATAATATGAATACGTGTATACAATAGAAGCAGTCCAATGAACAAAAAGTAGCTTCTAATCGCAGCGTGAACTATCAACTAAAGTAAATTAAATCAAAAAATGAATGAAATGCCCTGAAAAGTTAAGGGATAAATTAGTGTTTTTTTGACAGCGGTGTGTGATTAAGTGTAGGGGGCCTTGCAGGAAAATCCAGCATGAAACCTTGTTGATTGTCTTACCGAGGGGTCGGCAACCCGCGGCTCTGTGATCCCTCTGATGCGGCTCCCTGTGGCTTTTGAAAGTAATTAGCCAGACTTTAATCCAAGTGCATTTTATTTTAGTTTGTTAGTTTTTAAAATGTAATTTTAAATTTGAAGATGATGGCGATCTTGAAACATCTAAATAAAACAGTGGTGAAATATTTTTGTCGCTCTTAATACGCGACTCGTGCCGGTAAAAGGATGACATCACACAGAGAGGGGACAGCATTTTTGGTTTGCTGCCGCTGATTTCAGTTGGGCCTTTTTTCTTTTTATTTTTTTTATAATTACAAGAAGGAGTCAAATAAACATTGAACATTTTGCTTAAAAGTAACCTTCAATCCAACGAGTTCAGCATGTTTTGTTGCATGCAGAAATGTAATTTTGATTTCTCTGCATTTTTATTTAAGAAAATATTATCATTAAATTAAAATATTATAAAATATCAATATCATTGGCAAAAAAAAAAACGTTATATGCCGTGTTAATTCATTTTAAATAGGGCGTTGTGTGGCTCCCGGTGTTTTCTCTACTGTGGGGAACCGAATAACTCTTTGAGGGTTTTAATCCCCTTGCCGAGCCCTGTTCTAACCGAAGCCTAAAGCCGACTACAGGATCAGGTGCGGCGAATGTCCTTTTGTTCTTCTTGAACTTCTGGGTCACAACCTGCACGAATCGATTCCAACCCTTCGCATCCACTTTCATTGTCTCCATCCTTTTGTACATTTTCAGTCAACCCAAACTTGTATTCTATCTCTACCGCCACCAGGCTGCTCCTCCCACATTTCCTCCCTCTCTCTCACTCTCTCTCTCTCTCTTAGCGCTTCCCAAACCCCTCCCACTCTCACCTCTATCTCTCTCCCCCTCTTGCCGTGGACACTCTGGGATCCAGATCCAAACCGTTTGCTGTTGTCCTCTGTTGAGGCGGGAGACTTGAGCACAGCAGAGACGATGATATGACAGGAGAAAAGAGCGAGGACAAGGAAAATGATTTTTCTTGCTGTTGTGATTATGGTGGATTGAAGCCTCAGAACAGGAAGGCTGAGGGGGTGGGTGGGTGGGGGGGGGAGTGGAGAGTACAAAAGTGGACCAAAGAGGATTTTCAGTGATCTGTCTCTTGACCTGTCTGGGTGCGAAGTTATTTCCAATTCAACGGGATCAGACCGTGACAATGACTTTGGCGGTGTGGTAGATTTCCCGTAGAGACCGAGGGGCAAGCGAACAGGGCCGGAGCGAGCAGGGGGGGGTTGTTGTACATGGGCAACCAGTGAGCTGGCAAATGGATCAAGCCGAGTCCTGCACAGAGGAGGAGGCGGGAGGCGTCCATCCATCCTGACTGTAATCCAGTTACTTCGGGCTTAAATCCAGAAAAACAGAAAATAATTCTCTTTCCTCGATATTATTCCTCTCAAAGACTTCACCTGGAAAGTGCGGAGTAAAGTTCGTTCGTGATTTTTTTTCCGGGTGTTTACCCTCCTGCCCGTTGATGTGAGGGCAGCTCCAGCGGCTGAGAGGCCGGTGGTGTTTTTTTTTGTCGTTTTTTTTTTTTTTTGTCAACCATGAGACTGATCCTGCGCTTCTGTTTCAATGGTTTCCGTCATGAGGCGCACGGGTGATTTACCTCTGCGTGTTCCGATGAAAGAAGGGGGTCCCAGCCTCCCGGCCCTCTATCAGGCAGCCTGGGTGGGATGGCTAATTCTTGGATGTATCGCCTCAACGCAGAACTCGACCCCCGGCTCTGTAGACGCGAGTAGACCTCTCGTGGCGCTCGGGCACCTGCACGTGACCAGGCACCACCAGCACCCTCCGCCCATTTCCATTTACAGGTCACACCCGCTGCTCAAGGGAGGTCATGGTGAGTGGCTAAATATTTAGTTATTATTAAGCCTAATCCACATGTGAGAGATTAACTGATGAGATGTGAGTTTTGATAAGATATGCATGTATCCGTTTATTGCAAAGCCAAGAGGTCATGTGGTGCATTGGTTTCCTAATGTTTTCTGATTTTAAAAATACAATTAAATAAGAGAAGTGACTCAGGGATCCTTTCTTTTAATTGATTTAAGGTTTTTTTAAATTATATTAATGCTTTTGTAAAATCCTACTTTTTGGTTTATATAACTGTCTGTCTGGGTGATTTTTGAATGATTTATTAACATTTTTGGGACACAGACTGCTATATTTCGCTCCCTTTTCCACTTTTTTCACCGTTCTACCTTATTATGCACTTTTTTTTCACAGTTTTGGTCAATTCTTTTGAAGTAAAGTTTCTAAATTCGACATTTTATAAAAAACAATATTTTCATGACAATTAGCAGAAAATGGGGTATATTTAGATGGTTTATTGATATTTATCTTTTTTTCAGCATTGGATAAAAATAGGCCATATCTAATTAGTTAAGAAAATTTAAAGTCTCATTATAAACTCCCGAGGCCCAGCTTTTACCAAATATATAGCTGTTTAGACTCGTGCAGCAACCAGGGAGCTTTTGAACTCAAATCATTTGCTAATTATCCGGCCCTGCCAACCTACAGAGATTTGTCCTCTTTCTTTTTCTTTTTTCTTTTTTTGCACGAAAGAACCATTTAAACTATCTCTGGGGGGGTTTTTCACCAAAAAAGAGAGAGTGTAGGATAGAGCTCGAGTTGGACCACTGCAGCGTTTACAGGGATGTGGACGGTCTGTGTCCTCAGGAAAAAGGAGAGGAAGCAAAGCTCCTGATTAGAATTCATCTCTGGTCACTGACTTTGGGTCAGAAGAACCAAAATAAGGGGGTCTTTAATACAAGCGGCGGAAATAAGTCTCTTCAAGCATGTCTGTAGAGGTTCTCAGTCATCCAGATCATGCTGAATTCTTGTCAAAATCTTCTTGTCGTGGCAACTGGACTTGAATTTCTTCACTAGAAGATATTTCAACCCTCATCCGAGAGGCTTCTTCAGTTCTAATGGCCTGTGGGGAGTTTCCGAATATAACTGCTAGGGTTTTGGGCGGGTCTGGCTTATGCTGGCTTATTATGTAAATGAAGGTTGATCGGCAAAAGCTAGGTCTTTAAGGGTTGTTATGCTAATGAGGGTCGCGTTCGTTGAGGACAAAGGAGCAACTTCTCGGGGATTACCTGGATTGGAATGTGAAAAGGTAAAGGCAGACAAAGGAGTGAAACCTGTTGGATCACATGAACTGAGGCTCATGTGGAGGTTACCGGCTGCTGGTTCTGTACCAGCCCACAGTCCAGTGTGCCGGTCAACTCTGCCATTTACATAACAAGCCACCTTAACCTAGACCCGCCCAAAACCCTGGCAGTTACATTCGGAAACTCCCCGCAGGTCATTAGAACTGAAGAAGCCTCTCGGATGAGGGGCTGAAACGTCTACAAGTGGAGAAATTCAGGTCCAGTTGCCACGACAAGAAGATTTCGACAGGAATTCACCATGACCTGGATGGCTGAGAACCTCTACAGACATGCTTGAAGAGACTTATTTCTGGTATTTGGAGCACTTGGTCGGTATGCCTTCTGGGCACTTCCTGCGTGAGGGTCTCCAGGCATGTCGGGTTGGAGGCTACATCATCGACCCGGAATGAACTAGAGGGAATACATACGGTCTGGACGGGGGTTTCCTTTGGGTGTCTTAGCCAGAGCTTCAGTCCTTCTTGGGGAGAGGCTCCAGATAAGGAGATGCTGATGAGAAACAAAGTGAAAGATTTGGCCGAAATCCATATCACCGAGTGATGCATTTACTTATTTATTTGTTTTTTAATTCAAAAATTTGAAATCCAATAGTATAGTTGACTTTTTTTGATGAACTCATGAGGCTAATAAGGAGTTAACGGGCAATTCTTTTCTGGACTTCAAGGAAAGCTACATGCTGAATTGCAAAATTTTAAACCTGCCACTGCAAGAGTAATTAAGTGAAACATCTGCGAAGGTTTTCCCGATTATCCGGGTCAAGATATGTGTCGTTTTAAAGGTGTCAGCAGAATCCTGTCAAGGACGACGGTCCCTCGGTCGAAGACCGTAATGTCCGCGCATCGGCCGTGGAGGATAGACGGTTTTAGACAGCAGTAAAAAAAAGACATCCATGTCACACTGGAAAACCCCGTTGCTCAAGAGAGGAGGCAACAAATTCTTCCAGCCACCTAAATCTCTGTGCTCAGATTAGTTGCGAGACATAGAATAACCCACTCACTCTTCGACCCGTGGGAATTTATGGTCAATGTAAACATGATCGCACAGAACCCAACTCAAGTCCTAACTCAGATCACCCAACCATGTCCTCCATTTTGAACCAGCCATACACACACACACACACGTACACACATCGCCAACAAAGGTAGGATTAAAACAGCCTACACTGCATAAATGGAAAATAGTTATTGTAGAATGAAAGCAAAAAGGTCCCTGATTGGATTCCTACAGGGGGCCTTTCTGTTTGGAGTTTTCATGTTCTTCCCACTTTTTGTGTGGGTTTTCTTTCACGGTCTAAAAAACACGCAGTGGGGTCATCAGAGGCCCTAACAATAGCCAAAACACGTGACTGAATGGGTGAATTGGTGAATGTCTCTATATGTGGCCACATGCCCGACTCACAACCTGGTTCAGGGTGTACCCCAACTCTTGCCCGATGTGTGGATGATTAATGAAAACTAAATAATGAGAAACCTTCAGTTTTATCACAACAAATATATTGGTTCGCACTCTGGTGTCAATTGGTAGTCCTTTTGCTGTACTTGTGAAAAAACACTTTCCCCCGGAGGTGCAATTCATTGGGTTTTAGGTAAATTTCTGACCAAACACCCACACACATTTCGAGGTCTGACGTTAAGGTGGACTGGAAACTCGAAAAACAAATTGATTTTGTTTTTGGTCGGTACATGCAGTACACGTTGCGATCATTTGTTTTTGGCAGGTTTCAAGCATCCTGGCAAAGTGAAAGTTTTTTTTTTCAAACAAATGGACAAGAATATCACAAATACATGACATTGCTGACAAACTTTCCTCTCTAATCTCTGTTAACGGCTACTCCGTTCTGTTCCGGCGTGCCAGTCAACCACCAGTACGTTACGTGATCGCTCCTCGAGCCTCAGTTGTTCCAGAAATCATCCAGGTCTGCTGTTATGAGGGGCGCTCCAGTTCCCTTATCTGTGCTGTCAGGGTTGAAACCCGGGGGAGCTCGGAATAATGCCAGTTCCAAAAAGTAGCGATAGGATCTGCATTGTGTATTATTAGCTACTTAGGACTTCATCAACCGATATTTCAATTGGTCGACCAGACATCTACCTCAGGCATGGTTAGAGCCAGGCTTCTACCTCGGCTACGAAGGGACTTTAAAAACCTATATTTCAATTGGTTAATCAGGCATCTACATCAGAGCGGTCGTCCTTGTAACCGAACATTCCTGGTTCGATTCCCGAGCTCCTCCTAGAAAGTCGAAGTGTTGTTGAGCAAGACACTGAACCCCTCACTGCTCCCCTGGCGCTGCTCCTTAGCTGCCTTCTGCTCAGGGTTCATCCATGATGGGTTAAATGCAATGGTCAAATTTCGCTGATGTTGTGCTCAATGTATAACTGAATGTGACAATAAAGGTATTTCTTCTTAACATAGCACAGCAAACATTGTAACCTGTAGGGATTCTGTACTTAATTCAAATTTAAGCTTTTGTCAGGCCTATCAGAGTTAGTCTGCTCGACCCATGATGGAGAATACAGGTACGAGAGGGGGTCAGGAACAGGTCAAGCATCAAAGGTGTAGTCAGGGAAAGGACGGACGGAGGCAGAAAGGGTATTCATATGTAGAGACTCAGAGGATAGGATGGCATGGGGACTGTGCTGAGAAGCAGGGAGTTTCCTGTTCTTCTATTTTTACTTTGTTATCATTGATGGAATAGAATAATGCTACATCATGGTTAATATTTGTTATCTTAAAATATAGTATAAATTAGTGAAAGAAAACACTCAAAACGTCGACCCCATCCAAACTTACCAGCCCCTCCACCGAGACACAAATGGCATTGCAAAATGTGTCTTCAATGACGTGCCCTTCAAAAAGTGAATAAAATGTTCTGTTCCTCCATGACATTTCTTCTTCTCAGAGTTCTTTATGCTAATGAGTCTGGATGCGTTGAATTAATTGGGATGATTGAGACGATCCCTATTCTGTTGTAATCAGTGCGACTTGATTATTTTCGAGAAATCAGCTTCCCCTTACGAACTGCAGTGGCCAGATGTGTCTTCCAATTTCCATGTGTGGGTCTAAATAAGAGAGTGTGTAGAGCATCTATTTGTGCAATTGTTTGCATGGACTGCGTCGGTAAATAATGACATCATGATCAGACCCCTCATCAATTTCCCTCCCAGACATCCCGTGTATTTTTGGACCCTCAGACTCACCATCTG
The DNA here is from genome assembly GCA_901007705.1 of Fistularia tabacaria. Taxonomy (NCBI): domain Eukaryota; kingdom Metazoa; phylum Chordata; class Actinopteri; order Syngnathiformes; family Fistulariidae; genus Fistularia; species Fistularia tabacaria. The sequence goes on along the minus strand of CAAKHD010003141.1, from coordinate 201,039 downwards.
TCGCCTCCCGCAAATGCAAATGCAATGTAATCGAGTGCAATCTATGCTCTACCTCTGCCTCCCCGCTGCCGAGCATCAGACCTACACGACGTTCAGTCGCTCACATCCGACACGGACTGTGGTCCTGTACTGTGGAGGAAAGACAAAAATATCGAGCTATGGATGAAATCGGAAGAAACCAGCACAATCAAATTTTTTATTTTTACAATTTTTTTTTTGTATTCAACAACTTATTTGGAATTAATTCTCAAATGCAGTGCATTCATCTTTCACTTTTTTATTTTTTAGGAGCACAAATTATTTCCTATTCATTACAGCTGCTAAATCGCTTGAAGTTTTTCCAACACAACATAATTCATGATTATTCACGGTTTCCAATCTTCCACTTAGACAGACTTATTGTTATTCAGCGCACAGAAAGTTTACAAAGAGCAAAATTTCATGGCAAGTGACTCCACAGGGAATTACATAAATCAGTATATCAGATATATTGGAGCAAAATAATATTAAGCGTAGTAGACTTGTGGGGTTTAACAGATGTGAAAAAAGTTTTATGCATTCATATGCCCTTTCAGTTACTTTTTAATTATGTAGTCATGATGACAGGTTGGGGCATATTTCCTTGATTTTTTTTTTTCTTTGTAGCTAAAACAGCTACATGATTCTTTGCACGCACAACCCAATCTGGTTATATCTTTATAGTTATTAATGAATAAATATCCCTGAGTACATTCACATCGTTAATCATGGAATGACACCCGATTGTTTGTTGTTGTTCTTTTGATGCAAATTTGTGTGCATTGAATAGAATCGGGGGGGAAATGAGAGGATTAACTGAAATTAGATGCTTCATCATCCTGTCCATTAGTATTACCTGGCCTGTGGGTTTGTGTGTCTGATTTTGTGCAGCATGCACGAGTCATCGTGAATGGAAATAGATTTGGATAAAATTACAGAAAGCACTTTAAGAGACTTCCTCAGAAAAAAAAAAAAAAAAAAAAAAAAAATGAAAAAAAAAAAAAGA